>CABFVX010004355.1:0-62507 GCA_902151425.1 Timema shepardi | reverse complement strand
ATCCTTCTACTACACGACCAGTTAATATAATAAGAGGGAGTGGGTGAATTTAAGGAACAGGTGACAAGGGAAATCATTAGCAATATTTAAAATCAACAATATGAGCGGTTTATTCAAAACAATAACAAGAGCGCAGAAAACAGTACATGGTCTCATTATATCATAATGAGTTATGTTGAAAACCAATCTTAATGACAACAGCATTATATCATTAAAGTTGCGCAGGTATATTTACCAGAAAGAAACAAACTTGAAATCCAATCACTATTTGATGGTTCAGTCTATATGAGACACAACAACATTACGGATTGAATTTAATACAATAGAATATAAGGATGTAAGGGACAGATGGGCACCTTGAAACTGTTACAAACGTTTCTTTATATACAAAGAATGAAGCTTTAAATTACGTTACTTTAACCAGTATATCTTATACTACGGAGTTTACATAACGCGAGAGTTTGGCTAACAGACTTTAGTCAAACTCCCCCGGAACTATCTGATCCTGACTCAGAATTAGGAACCTAAACAATATTTCCATCAATAAACAATAATGTAAATGTCCTATTAGGACCAACCTTGGAAAGAGATAATTAAATGTGCAATGGTTAATTAAAGTCATCATTAATACAAAAATAATAATAACAGTTACTTTACTTTACGATAATTCAATATGCAAACAATATAAGAAATGTTACCTCGATGTTTAGAAAGTATAAATACAATTATCCACAATTTTAAACACATTAAATTTAACTCGTTCGAACTTTAAAACACTTATTGATTGTGGCAATATACGTGAATGAATATTCCCAAACGACTCTAGCGCCCAAGTGGCGACATACAGAATATAGAATTTTACTTTATTTAGAATGATCATATTAAGACAGTTAGACTTAGAAAAAGAATATTAAAGTTTTATATACAAAAAACTAAGAGTTGAAAATAAATCAGAGTTCATTATACGAATCGCCATAGTTACGATTCTGATACAATAAACATGTTTATCCTGCCAATGCCCGGGTCCAAGACAATGGTCCGTCGTCGATCGTAGTTATCATGTTAGTCAATTTTAGCATACTTGAACAGCCTATTGTATAGTAGGGTTTCATTGCAAGGGAGGGAAGGTGGGAGAACAAAACACACGCTTGGTGACGTCAACGATGTCTTCAAAAGGTGACGTACACCTTTTTTGATACTGCTCCATCGGAATTTCAGCCTATTTATTCAATCATCCTATGTCTTAAGGTAGTTCATCATCCTACCATCAGAGGCCAGGTGAATAGTTATTCTCTAGTTGTCTTAGAAGTTGCACGGATCATTACTCGCCAGTATAATCGGAGTGCCGGGACGTCTTGTTGACACATCGTATCTCGCTTGATCCACTCGTCACTTTAGGACGCCAGGTGTAGGCCAGCCTTGCAGGTTACTAGTGTAAGCAGATTCAATTGGTAAGTACATGAACAAACTATCAATAATGAATTGGATTATGTAGTGAAAATATATTGCTCAGCATTGTTTTATCATGTCTTATTAACCTAAATGAACTACAACAGGGAAGATTATCATTGTAGGGATCCTAATAGTGTCGTAATTATTGGAGTGGGTAGTATGATTTACTGAGAGATATGCGTTAACGTAAGCATGGGGTGGGTCCTATTGTAGCATTATGCAATGTAATGTTACACAGAAAACCAAATTTTCTTAATAAAAACACCAGGTAGTATGAGTATCACGTTTCCAGGCAAAGTCCTCTGTGTAGATATCAAATAAAGCTCCTCACAGATTCTCAGACTTGGTCGATCAACCAAATACACAAATAAAGACAAAGAGTTGCCTGAGAGGATGACAGTTTCGCTGAAACAGCCTCTTTCTGTCAATGTATCCTCTCACACGTTTCATTTTAAATATGCTTTTTAATTAGAGTAATTATTGATTTGTATTGATACATATGTATTCGTATGTAAAGTATAAGATCAAATTAAATAATTGTGTTCAACTTTACCTGCGTGTTTTTATTTTCTAAAGAAACACTTTTTTATCTACTGATATAAATATGAAACACCGAAAAAAAACTGCAATTTCCTCTTTTAATTTGAAATTGCAATTATTATTCAAACTTCTCCCTTCTCTTAAAGGGAAAATAACGGGTCGATTAGTTAAAATTATTAATTAAAACCCATTGTTTAATTATTATATTTTAGTTTAAAAGTTTTGCGCACCATTTGAATGGTTCCTTTACAATGTCAACAAATTATTTCTGCTTCATATCTCATTGAGAAGTAGGGCCTATTAATAATATTCTGGACAGATATACATATATGCACACATACATACACAATATACATACATACATACGGTGACCTGGTGGTCTAGGGTTAATGTTTCAGACCTCTGTGTTGGGGGTCCAGGGTTCATTCCTCGGTCTTGGCACAGATTTATATGGTTACCAAACCCTTCCTTCACCTCTGACAAGACGTATATTGATCACAACTAGTGATCACATCGTGGTTCATATTCCACGTTAAACTGTGGGTCCTCCATTTCATCTCACATTCACCCTACCATTACACATTTGTATAAGTGCGTATAGCCCGAACGGGTAGTAAGACGCGGTGCTAATAATAATACATACATACATACATACATACAAATATAAATGAACGATAATTCCCATAAACGTTATACATTTTACAAAATCGTAATTATAATCTCACTTATATAATGTATATATTTACTAAGGAAAGGTAGTTACTTTTCTATGAGTCTACTATATTTGAGCAATAGACTCCAAACAATTCATTCCAATCAACTCCTCAAAATCCAATGCGACTTTCATTCGGGTGAAGGCTAGACATTTCTGCCATTGACTCTAGACTCCCGACAAACAACAATTATCCCACTAAAATATGTCTTCAGCTGAGTTATCGCGATTGACTTGGTTACGTCCTGGTATCGAGTGTTATCGACCAAATGGTTTTGACCAAGGTGGAGTGCGAAAAAGATTTCGAGATGTTTTTCTTAAACAAAAATCTTAGCCATCATTTTTGTCAGTTTGTTTTTTAACCTTGACCATTCTATAAAATCAAAAGTTAAAAAAAATCTCCATTCTTTTGTTGTGTTACGTCACGAGCTCTGAACTATTTCATATGTTCGTTTCAAACTCCCACTCGTATTAATGCACAGTCTTTGTTAGAAGGGGGAGTGAGAGATGACGTCAGAGGGTAGGCAGGTGTAGAACCGATTCCTTTTGTCACGTGATCCTCGATTGTGAAACAATGATTTATAGTTCAGAGCCGTAACCTTTCTCTCACAGGCCTCTTTCACATCATTACGGTTATGTGTCAGGGAGGTAGTTGTTGTTGTTGATGATTATTATGATGGCAGTCGTAAAACACTGGATCGTACTGAGCAAAAAATTGACCACCATCAGTCACACATCATTTTGTGTCCTCATCGGAACATTGATTAACTATGGAATTGACAAGGTCCGGTTATTTATAGCCTCCACCTCTTTCAATGACCAGTCTGTGAACACTTCAGAGAGGAGAGGGAAAGTCTGAGCTGGATGTGAAATAGAACTCATCTCGCTAGAGTTGTATTCTATATATGTATTTATTGTAGTTGCACAGGCAGTGTATATGGGAGAATCTAGAGCCGTGCTCAGGGTGTTGACTGGCAAACCCAATGAGAAGAGAACATTTAAATAGATGTGAAAGAATTTGGTGTAAAGAGGGGGAGTAGATTGGACTAGCTCAATATAGGGATAGGATGTTATGAGTTGGACTAGATAGGACTAGCTTCAAGGTAGGGATAGGATGTTATGAGGTGGACTAGATAGTACTAGCTCAAGGTAGGGATAGGATGTTATGAGGTGGACTAGATAGGAGTAGCTCAAGATAGGTATACGGAGTGTAATGAGGGGGACTAGATAGAACTCACTCAAGATAGGGATAGGGAGGGTGTTATGAGGTGTACTGGATAGACTAACTCAAAATAGAGATAGATTACGTTTTTTTTGTAAGTGCCGCAATGAACTTTTGAGTTCCTGTCAACATAGATTAAGTAAGCTTAAGAGAGACGGTTGAGGAGGTTGTCTTATGAGTGAAAGTGTAGTCGCAATATTATTGCAAACCCCAATGATAAATAAAATAGGGCAAAACCACTTTTAGGGCATCGTGCCATAATTTAAACTCCAACCTCACGGTCACCATAAAACCATATAATCTGAGACTTGCGCCTTTGCCCGTGTTCCCGCTGTTGCAGGTTTTAATTGTTAACGCCTAACATCAGGACTACAAACGACTTAATCCATAAACTTATAAATTATTAGGGTATATAATATGTAATGTATCAGCATTGTAAATGGCATCGGGGAAATATCTCCTCTAAGGCACCAGAACAAAACTGGAAGCCTGATCGTCTATGTAAGAATCATGTGCGCTACCGTTGAGCTGACTCTTCCGGAAAGATCCTCATCCCTACAACTAGTAAAAACAGCTTTCAAATTCAAACTGTATACACATTTTAGTAATTAATTCACATATATATGTGACAGTTATCTCCAGGATATGTTCTAATGACTAAATTAAATTCAATTAATCGTAAAATGACAGCCAAAACACGGTAATCGTACCACAACGGAAAATCTTAAGATCGAATAAATCGGGCATGTAGAACCTGCGGGCCGCAGGCGACATGATCAATAATAATGTGCGGAAGTGGATCTTTTGATGAACCAACATAAAGGGTGAGGCCGAAACAATCAGACGATCAGTAACTTGAAAATTAAAATTTTAATTGACATTAGATATTGACTATCTAAATAAAAGCAGATTACATACTATACTTCTACACTGTTTTAAGATAATGTCACTGAGGTTAGCTCCACCAGACGTCAGTGAAACCTCAGCACGTTGTCCATCACTTTCCTCAACATTGATCGTCACCCTATATAATGCGGCCCGATTCATATTTTTTTATAAATTTGATAGAAATACGCCATTTAGGATTATGAGGTTAGCTCCACCAGACGTCAGTGAAACCTCAGCACGTTGTCCATCACTTTCCTCAACATTGATCGTCACCCTATACAATGCGGCCCGATTCATATTTTTTATAAATTTGATAGAAATACGCCATTTAGGATTATGAGATATCAAAATTGGTTTTTATTTGGGGGAGTATAGCAAGTGAAGTCGATTCCCAAAAGTCGTTACATTAGCACACCAAATAGGTGCACTGTTGGGCAGCACATGAGTGTGTGAACAGCTGTTTTCTCATATTAAAAGAACAAACATCCGAGATATAACAGCTTACAAACGATCATCTGTCAGGAATAATGAAAGTGACTTAAACACAAGATGTAAAGTCTAAAACTCTAAACCTTCATTGTATTATATTAATAAAATACTCGTATATCTTAGCTTTATTTTTGTAATAATCTGGTTTTATTTGGGTAAGATGGGGACAATATTGTATTATGGTTTTAAATGAGCCTCCTTCAGTATTTTCAATGTCCAATGTGGTCCTTATTATCAAACGAGTTTGAAACGCCTGGTATAGATTATAATAACACTAGGTCTATTGCTCACAGAACTATTAGTAATTAATAATTACATTTAATTAATCGCCTTGACGCTCCAAGTATCCAAAACAAGAGTAGCCGTGAACACTATTCACTAATTGCACTTATTAATTAATTCTGAATAAAGAAACTAAACGTGGAGACGGTAACTATTCCATATCGTGTCCGGGGGAACATAAGCCTTCAACTTGTAATTTAGAAAGTGGGTGGGCCATAATGAGACAAAGGAGGCGGTTGTTCTCCTCAACAGACTAATTATTAGCTCACGATGGGAATGTCTTGATCACAAAGTCTAAATGAAAATACATAAATAATGTCTTCCTGAACCCCGCTCCACCTCCACAAAGACTGACACCTCATTCTAGACTGTTTCCAGAGGTTGTGGTAACCGATGTTCGAGTTTAAAAATGTCCTCTTGTTTTGTAGCACTTTCGGCCACTTTCAGTTGACTGGTTGGCCACAAAATGTGAACCGGTTGTTTGTTTCACAGACAGGAGATAGTTATTAGATAAGTAATTACTCCAAACATTCAGAATAAATAAACAATAACAAATAAAATATACAGCAACGTATTCTTTTATTATTTTGGCTAGTGGTAAAAACAAATATAAGTGGCCGTCATACGGTGTGACGTGCATGGATTGTCAGAATAAAGCCACGCGTGTTGCCATGACAACGTCACGAGCCACTGTAGTAGTTGTTGCCATGGCGACCTGTGGAGAGGAAGAAGGCTGTGTTTTCTCTAAGAGCGTTAAGAAGTACCTCGTACCTGGGGCTGTGATCCCCACTTCATATGAAAACACCCCCTCCCCACTTCAACCCCCGGCCCCTTAAAACCCACTCTTATACCCCTCCCCGTCTCTCCTTGGTTCGTCACCGACTAATAATATGGCAACAAATCTTCATATAACGGGCCTTTATGAAAATACAAATAACTTTTTGCAGAAAAAATTGATAAAATTTTACTATATTACTTGTTGATCAAATTAAATCTTCTTTGATATTATTTTATTCCCTTCTTATTTAAAACTTAGACTTCTATGATGACATGTGTCGGTGTTGTATGTTACACCATCTTCAGGTCTTAAATATAATGACAATAATGTAGTTTGAATACATATTACCGTGAGGTTTGTGTGTAACATATAATACAGAAACATGTCATAGAAGACTACGACTCAAATAGAGATAAGGGAATAAAATAATATCAAAGAAGATCTAATTTGATCATTTATTACTCTAAATCAAATAAATATGAACTATATTAAAAATATATTGCTATTATTACTAATAAGTAAGCTATCAAACCAGAGTGACATATTCAGATCACATGGCTTGACGTATGAATACGTGAGTATGGATCTAGTAACTTTTCTATCGATCAGATAAGGTCCCTTCTGTGAAAATTGTAATGTACAGATCTAGATAGCCTCGGCCCGGGTCAACATCGTCGAGGCGTTATGATACGAATCTCAGCTACGGCTTCCTTTTTTGGTAGAAACTTTATAGTCTTCACGTGGGATGAAAGTATGTGGTGAGGAGTTATTCGGAGTTCACTATTATAGCTGAACTATCGGCAGTTATTGACCCAGTTCATATTAAACGCTTTTAAAAATATCCAATTTTCAAATAATTTGCCAATGGCTAGCTGTTTTAGCTTTTACTTGATGGTAAATTAATATTCTTGAGTCTGGTTGTTGAGTTCATTTATTAAGTGACACAGTTATTGCAATATTACATACTGACCCGCATCGGGGGGCATGCAGTATAAATTTCAGGCTTATTTAATCTGGTTTCCCGGTGTTGAGGCGATTAGAGTTCTAACACTGTCCAGGTGTTCTGAAAGTGGGTTTGCCCTTAACGGTTTCCCACTCTCCCACCACACAAATACGGGCACTTTCCTTTAACTCTATCTTCTTCACCCTTTATCCCATTAGTGCAGTTAGAATCTCATAGCACGGATGGGGAGTAGAACGCGGAGGGAAAAAAATGTATAGAATCATGCGTCCCCGTCTTTTAGCAGATATTAATGGTTCCCCTTGTTCTCCGAAAATGATAGTATAATTGGGGAACATTACGCAAATAGGCTGGGGTTCTTGACACTTTTACATTTTCATTTCATAACAAATCAATTCTTATCCAACCCACTCTAGTGACCACATGGTCTAAGGCACTATTCTCTCAATAAGCTAGAACGCCGATGACGGGGAGATCGTGGTCCGATTGCGTGCACTGTATTGAGGGTGGTATTTCCTAAATGGTTGTCACTCTCTCTCTCTCCCTCCCTTTCTCTCTTTCTCCACTCAATGTAGATACACTTCCTCTAAATTTATATTTCCCCATCCATAACTAATTAGCGAAGTCAGTACATAGGCGTATAACCCAAATGGGTTTCAGGACGTGGTGCTAAATAAAATTATTATCACGCAACACGAATAAAATGTTTTTAATAATATAAATATGAATATGTATATAGTTATAAATTTAAAATCAAACTTTCCTAAATCACAGAAAAACGTAGATATATGAATGTAAATGTCACAACATGGCAAAATAATTATTTTAATACGTAATAGATTATATTTTTATTATTATAAGCTACCCTAACTTAACAAAACTTAACCTTCTATGTGTCAACAACACATTTTTTTTTCTTTAAATATATAGAACATAAAATTTTCGCTAAAATACCGTAGTAAAAAACACATCCTTTTAAGTCATTATCCTATTAGATTCATATTCTATTAACTTGGTACAGCTACATTCCTCCCCATAAAAAATGATTGTATTAATTACAAATTAGTTTATATTAACATTACTATCGATCATATCTTAATTCAAATTTATATTTACTGACTCATTTATCTTAATAATGCGACTTAGAGAAAGTATCAAGAATTACACCCTCTTTGTGTACGTAAGTACTGTATTTGATCAAATCGTGATAGCATGAGCAGCCATTAACAATCATTGTTCTTCTTCATGGTTGGATCGAGTGGTTGTAGAGGCTGACAACTAGTGTTTAAGACCCTGGCTCAGTTTCTTTACTGAAGTTATTATCTGTTAATGTGTCTCCATCCTCATACCAGAGTAGTGAAATTACTGGTTGCTGGTGTTTGGTGAATGTTGGGAATGCCAGGCCTCCACCGTGGTTCGGATTCCACGTTAAACTGTAGGTCCTCCATTTCATTTCACAATCACCCTACCATTACACATTAGCGTAAGTGCGTATAACCCTAACGGGTAGTAAGACGTGATGCTAGTAATAATAATATAAATTAATTGTTCTGGGTTAAATTTACTTGTCGATCTCATATTGAAATAGCATTGTGTTTAGAAAGTGCATGTTTTATGTTTGTGCACTGCATATCATATTTCACGTCCAGGATATCTGCAGATTTCCATTAATGTTATCAGAATAAGAGATGTAAATTTTAAACTAAGAGTGTCCGCATTTGTGCGAAGAAAGTGTAGAGAAACTATTTAGAAAATTCCCCTCAATACATATGATTAAGATTCCAACCCCCAACTCTCAAGTCAGCTGAAAATCGTATTAGAATAGGTTGATACTTTTCTTTCGGAGTTCCCACTGATGTGGGTCAATTCATGTTAAAATCCACGCTGTAAAATAATTATTAAAATAAACTCGCTTAACCGCCGTGAGATAGTATGTAATGCAACTTGCAGAGCATGTATGTTAGAAGTATTGCATGGACTTTTATTTAAGGCACTCGAAAGAATCAAATACTTTGCCAATGGCTAGGTTTAGTCGGATCGTATAAGTCTTTTAGAAAATATTTTTTAATACGTCAATATTGTTATTATTATTATTTATCATCATATTTTTGAACCAACTGATATCGGCCACAAGATTGACCAATTAATTGTCCTTGCCAGGAATCAAGCCCGTGTTCCTAGTTAAGTATTCAGACGCAGTCAACCTTAACCAAATATTGTTGTAAATTGATTATGTCATTATTGACACCGTCTCTCAAGATAAAGATAATGTAACCTTCGTTTATCCTGAACGTTGTCAGACTTAACTTGGTGGACTACATTACGCCATAGTAGAACAATGCTACCTTATAGAGGAGATGAAAGTTACAACATATAGATTGGCAAATAGTTGTTTATTATTATTATTATTATTATTATTACCACGTCTTACTACCCATTCGGGTTGTACGCACTTACGCTAATGTGTAATGGTAGGGTTATTATGAGATGAAATGGAGGACCTACAGTTTAACGTGTAATCCGTACCACGGTGGAGGCCTGGCATTCCCCACATTCACAAATTGTCATTAATGCACGTATTGTTAGAGGTGAAGGAAGGGTTTGGCAATCAGATAAATCTGTTCCGGGGCCGAGGATTGAACCCCAGTTTCCCAGCACAGAAGTCCGACACCTTACCCCTAGACCACCAGGTCACCCTAGGTGAATAGTTAAAGGAAAGTATTTTTTTTTAACAATCAAACAAGGTTCTATAATATGTCGTTATTAGACTAATATATTTTTAGATATAAATGCGTCAATGTTTTTTGTTTATCTTAGTTTTTTTTACGGTAACAAGAATAATTTAAAGCACACTACCTGAACAAATGACAAGAGTTAATTACTTTAACATTTAAAATGGTTGATCGCAATATAGACCTTCCACTTTTGATAGTAAAATAAACCTTAGCTTATGTAAAAATAATTTTTATGCAATATTTTAGACATAATCAGGTTTTAAAAACCTTTATATTTAAAACGTGTATGATTCTTTTAGGCAGTGATACCCAACAAATTTTAATCTTATTTATTTAAAAATAAATAGTCAATAAAGTGTACCAAAAATATTAAAATAATCCAATTTCATAAAACAATTTATTTCGACAGTAAATTCTCAAATCCACACAAAAAAAAGTTTACATTAATAAAGACATTTACTTTTTGAAAACATCGTTTTTCTTTCTGAAGACAGCTTTTATATATACGAATAAAGGAAGTGACATCTTAGAGCAGTTTAAAGTATATCGAAACTTTTACAGTAGTTCCACGTCACCGTCAAATATACATTGAAGACACAGATTTATTTAAATAGATACATACGATGTTGTTTGAAATTTAAATATGTGGATAAAAGTTTAGGCGGGGCTTTAAAAAATATTTTAAATGTTTTTATATGTTAGTTGTCACTTGGTGTCAAATATTTGATCTTAAATCGTTTTTCAAATCAAGTCCGAGAACGAAATGTATTGTTCAGTCACTAGCTGAAATACGAAGATAAAATGATGGTAAGGTTTAGGTAATAAGATTGTCGTAAGGGTAGTTTTGCATATACGACTACCCCCTTTAATTTTCCCTTTCCATGCCACTGTGAGTGTAGACTTACATCCTCAAAGTTAACCTCCTCGTCCATGTAATTTATATTAAGCGAATCATTATTATATTTTAGCACAATATTCGAGCCTAGGTGTATTTTCTCTACTACTGCAGACGCATGTTAGCATGCTCTAATGCTCCTATAGGAAAACACAAGAACAAATTAAATAATTTATTGACACTACAGGTCACACCATGAATTTAACCGTACCTTAAATTGATGGGTCACATTACATAAAAGATGGGGCATGAAAAGGGAGGTGGATGAGTATGCAAACCTACCAGAGTTTATGTATATGCTGTCATACTACTCTTCGGGGCAGTGGGAGACATCTGTAACCACTGGTATACAATTCTCGATTATCCGAGCAGGACCTTAAGACGTTTGTGGAATCCTCCTATGGCAATTCAATTTACATAGTTATCAATCCCCCGGACGGGAAGAATGGTGTATCCGGGCAGATTGTCGTAGAAGTATCTGCTCAAGCGTCCAGAAGGGGTCCCTGCCGCTCGGCGTATCCAGGTCTAGATGTAGAGACCAATTGGAAACGTACCAAGGTTGCTTTCTCAATGACACTCAGACACTGGTTCTTGCCCATATACGTGCCAATAATTCTCAAGTGGGATTCGAATAGTCTAGTAGCTGCCTGAGCATCTTTCTGTGCAGCATATGACCATTACTCGTGGGCCATGAGCTGCATCTGTTCAGCTGTGGGCTTAGCTTCTGCCTTATCTTGGTCAGTGTGTCTGTCAGATGTGGTCGCCAGTTCGGTTTAGTTTCGAACGTAAATCTGAGGTAATTGACTCCATCCACCCACCTAAACTGATCTCCGAACGGCTGGAGGGGGCTGAGCTACCATTCGACCTGTTTGTTAAGAAGTGCATGGATGATATACCTGTTGAAAAATATTTTCATGCGTTGCTGGCACTATTTTCAGCAACATATTAACTAAAACTAAAATCCATTATAGACTCTGCCTTAAAATATGAGTGAAGAATGACCCTGCGCATGGGACAACTCCTAGATAGCTCATTGTTAAGAGAATTGGCGTACTAAGCCATAGGTCCCGGGTTCAATTCCTGTGTCCAGGTGTTATTTTTCAATTTTTAGAATAAAACTAAAATGTAAAAACATGTGTTTCAGCAAATTGATACAAACAAGGACGGTGTGGTGACAATCGACGAACTCGTGGAGTGGTGTTCCAGAGATGAACAGATTTTGCAGTCCTTGGAAACGCTCGACACGGTGTTGTGATCCTGACACTGGTGCCACCTTTTGGCGGTGCTTAAATACTAAATAGACTCCTCTAATGGGTCCGATGGCTCGCTGGGCTAGAAAACTGTGCGGTGGTTTGAAAAGGTGTTACGAGATGGAATTTGCATGAGAATTGGTTTTGTTTTTTACTTTTAAAATGACAAAAATTATGAATTTTCAATTTTACTAACGAATTTTCAAATATAAAACTAAAGTGTGACTGTGTTATAACTTTTACCAAATATACAAGCACTAACCTAAGCTGTGTGCATATCAAAATTACAGTAAAACACCCTTTATAATTATTTTTATTAGGGTATGTAAAAATAATTACAAAAAAATAAATGTGATTTCTACTTAAGAAGAGGATGAAATAATCTAACAAATGTATTTATTCTAATCATGCGTCTTATCACTTTTAAGTCGTTTTTAGATGTATAGTAAATAAATAATCATTTATACAGTATCAATTAAAACTTAGCATGGTTAAAACTCCCTCAAATATTATGATAACTATAACACAAAACGCTTACGCTCAAATTCTACATGAATTACAAACTAAATATAAATCAAAATTACATTCAATACATAAGCATGGCTTATGTTATGGTAGCTAAACCTAATTTCATAGCTGAGGGAACTGCAGGTCTTATGGAGAGAAAAATTATCTTCGCTCTTTCTCTCTCTCTCTCTGTTGCCAAACCTTCTTTAGGTTTCGGTTGTCGGGAAGTAAGGGGGAAGGGTTTACTTGGAAGTCCATCATTGTAAACAATGCGGTATGGGGAGGTTAGGGGGTTCAATTAACAGGCAAAATCATTTCCTATCGGTGTACAGCCTTTTCTAGAAACAGCAACTATTTCCAAAATAGTATGTTTTTCAAGATTGAAGATTATTAACTTTTTCTATTCCCCACGTAATTATTCTTAAAATTATTTTATGTATTAAGTTTTTTTCCTCTCAATTAATAGACAAACAAATTATTACAACATGCATTTCATACTAAATGCTATAAATTGCATCCTTACTTGTTCTTAATCAGAAAATTAAGAAGGTCACTATCAATATCAGTCAAAGCTTTTATTTCCTTTAGGGTAGGTAATTCATTGTTACAGTAAAGTGAATGTACCTTTCTGCAAATTTCTGCCTGAGTAAAAGTGTCATATTTATCCAAACGCTTCATTTGAGTGCAGTTATTTGCTTTTTTATTGGTGTCAGTAACTTTCCCTTAGTTTAGAATTCTTGTTTAATAGAGATTACTATCTTATAAGACACACCTGTAGCTTCTGTAGTCTCCATTGCCACTTGATTTACTGAACAAGTTCCATCTTAACGAAAATAGTTGTAGACTCTTAACACCATTGCCCTTTCTTTACTACCTAATATTTTCCTCTTGAAATGTAATTGTTTTTAACAAGCCGGAGACTCCAATAACCTTACGGGAAAAAAACAAAACACACGGCCAACACACACACACACACAAAGTCTTAACGTGATCAATAACAAATATTTGTCTACACAGAGTACTAATAAAATATGATTGTTTATTTAGTTAATGTTTTTATGCTAGTTATTAGGAAGATGAGACTCAAGATTACTGTAATCTAACAACTGTGCTGGAGAAAGAAGCACCAACTACTGGCAGCAACGACAGCCCAGCATTGACAAATTTGATATACATTCGAAGGAAGACTGATCACGGAAAACAAAAGAATGACAACGCTGTTGCTCAGTAGTAGGCATGCAGTTCCCTCAGTAATGAAATTAGGTGTAATGAATATGTTGCTATTTTTTTCTTCAAAATTTTAAATTTATTTTTCCCTGAACAAAAATGCTACTGGTTGAAACTGTATCTCATCTAAGAAAGATTTGAGCGAATTTAAACCATTTTTATTTTAATCTCTACTTTAAGTGAAAATATTCTTAATTATTTATATACTATAACAAAACATAGCATGACTGTAATAAAATTCAAAAATTGATTAAATTTATTGACCTAAATTACTATGAATTGCTAAAATAGATTTTAATTGATTATATGTGACCTAAATAACGACTAATGCAAAATAATAAACCTAATTTTAACCCCAAACAACATTTTACTACATGAAATATTAGTTTCATGCTGTGTTATCTACTTAGGATAAAAGTGAAAAACAATTTTTTAATAAACATAACATTTTGATGTTTATGTTCAAGAATATTATTTATTACATTTCTAAGTAAGATTCTAATCGTCTACAAAGTTTGATGCGAAACTTTCTTAAAATTAATGTGAAACGTTCGTTACCGATATTACGAGAATAAATAAAATTTCATTTTAAGCTTTCCACTATCATTCATTGTCTAAACTCAACTTAGAATGGGACCATGGAAAAATATCAGACCACTTACATAAATAGTAATGAGGTATATATATATTAACATTACATACCATCTTGTTAAAAAAACAATTCAAGGTTTGGATGGCCAAGAAACTTGGGTATCGGTCATATACCAAGAGCAGACATGTGATAATTTCAACAACAAATTTGATTGCACTCAAATTTAAGGAATGTTTAGCTTGTATCTAAGTACTATTTATTAAAAATTAAAAATTCCTACCCGTGGCACTCATCTATGATTGTTTAATTCAACAACCAAAAAGATACTTTTTTACATACTTACTTACTAATCTATGGAATTAGGAACTCGAAAGTTCACTGCCACACTTACAAAATAGCACCTTTCATCCCTATCTTGAGCTAGTTATTTCCAGTCCACCGCATTACACCCTATCCCTACCTTGAGCTAGTTCTATCCATTCCACCACTATACACCCTATCCCTATCTTGGGCTAGTTATTTCCAGTCCACCCCATTACACCCTATCTCTATCTTGAGCTAGTTATTTCCAGTCCACCCCATTACATCCTATCTCTATCTTGAGCTAGTTATTTCCATTCCACCTCATTACACCCTATCTCTATCTTGAGCTAGTTATTTCCATTCCACCTCATTACACCCTATCCCTATCTTGGGCTAGTTATTTCCAGTCCACCTCATTACACCCTATCCCTATCTTGGGCTAGTTATTTCCAGTCCACCGCATTACACCCTATCCCTACCTTGAGCTAGTTCTTTCCATTCCAGCACATTATACCCTCTATCTTTAAGGTCCTTTCTAATGTTATCATCCCATCTGCGTCTTCCCAATGGTATCTTCCCATTGGGTTTGCCAGTCAGTACCCTGAACATGGTTCTAGATTCTCCCATATTCACTGCATGTGTTGCCCACCGTAATCTGCGTGATTTTATTATCCTAAAAGAGTATTGTGATTACAGGAGAAGCTCATCATTATGCAATCTCCCCACTCCCCAGAATGTTAATCCCTTTTTGGGCCAAGTATCCTCCTAAGCACATTGTTTTCGATCACTTTAAATAAACAAAAATAAATAACACTAAAAATTTAGGGGCTTAGTAATTTTCCAACTACTATTTCTTTATTATTCAAGATTATCGATAATCCGTTGTTAATGCTGAAACTTTACATTTGTTGAGGTTTATTAATATTGTTGTTGTTATTGTAGTATCGACCTTGATCCTAGTCTTGTCCAACTCACAGCTTGAGGTACATGAGAATCACAAGTGAGATAAATTGTTTATTGATGCCGTAAAGATGTCGAAGATGGCACAGAGCTGCCGGAAGCTATACAGAGTCTCAGGTGAAAGACGAAAACACATCGTCTTGTACATCGATTTTGACCCAAATATAAAAACTAATACATTACAAAGTTGGCCTTAAATTACATAAACATCAAATATGTGTGTGTTTAATGGTTTACTGGTGTTAAAATAAATGTACATTTTTTCTTTGTGGCACAGTACTTTCTGGATATTCTAGATAGTCTAAATTTCTAGCCAGAGTCCTGTATAAATTGGGTTAGTAGCAATTGTATATTGTATGTTTCGGACCAAAACTATAACTACCTATTGTTTCCCTACCTGTTGTAAAATAAAAGTAGTAGGGCTCACCTATCTGTTGTAAAAAAGCTTAGTATAGTTTTTTATTTTTATTTAATTAGCACTCTTTCAAAAACCTATTCTGATTATGTATATAAATGAAATTTTGTTAGTCAAAAAAAGATATATTACTCATGTCAAGAATCTATTTGAAATATTTCAGCATCAACCCCCAATTGTATCAAAGTAAAAGTGCTGAATATTTATAACATTCCATGCTTGAAACTATTGCTTTTCCCTGCTAGAGGTTACTATTAATTACTGCTTTATAATACTTGGCAACCACTAACATTGTTTTTAACTGTAGCAAGCTATATTTAATCGTGATTGATAGTATTAGTAGCAGTAATGGTCAGTATGGAACAGGAATTCTTAGCAGGAACCAGACATATTATGTAATACTTAGGTTGTACCAAGCAGAGATTTGTGATGAACAGGAAATTATGGGAACAAACAGTACTAAACAGTAAATATCAGGAATTAACAGTAATTTAATTAGTATGAAGCAAGATTGATAAGTACCGTACTATATTAGTATGTGGCAGGAATAGGACCAATAAGTAAGTATTTTTTTAGTAGGCCTATGTATTGGGTATGAGGTATTAATGGAGGAAACGTTATTTCATTTAATTATATTTAAAAATAATCTTATTATAATCTATTTATAAAAATAAATATAAATTTGTATACAACTTTTATCTGAGCACGATTAAAATTTGATTATATAAAATTTTCAAGTGAACTAAATAATGTTATGATTGGCTACTATATTATATGTAAATATCCAGTGGTGGGATTAAAAAATGTTAGCAAATGGTCCTCTTTCATAGTGAAAAATAAAAACAATTAATAGTTTGTTGAAGTTACTTATTACCTTCCTTAAAATAATACAAAATTGCTTATCGATTATCATCATACACTTCCAATCCATAGCAAATACATAATCGAAATGAAAATCTAATGGAATTTGATAAGAGTACACAGTTGATCTTAAAGATCAAATAGAAAGTCACAGCTAAATGAGCATGTATCTCTAGTAAAAGATGAATTAACGACAAGTTTATTTTTCCATCAATTCCAGCTGGGTGATGTATTAGAGAATAATATAAATGTGCCACTCTGTTAGCAATTGGAACCATAACATAATAACGTGAGTGATTACTGTATGAGTACCCTCAGCTAAGAGAATCAATTTTTTTTAAATACTTAAAGGCTATATGTCCCTAGTGGCTCTAAAGTAATGATGAGTATCGATTACTCAGTTGATAAGACCAAGGTCAATATTGAAATTCCTCCTCTAATTTTTCTAATGTAGCACATTACTATGAAATAAAATCCATAACATCAACGTGAATAACAGCCAATTAGAAAAAATGTAAGCACCGGTTCGGTGAACTTGGGAAATTCTAAGAACATGTTAATCTGAACTGGCGTGAATCGGCTGAATCCCACTACTGGAAATATTTTATAAATTATAGCTTCCTCAACTCTAAGCCATCAGTGTAAATCTGTGAGTAGTCCATATGGCTTACCAGTGGTCCTTGACCTTTTATTACTCAAGGCCCCCTGAGTATCCTTAAATATTTTCGTGGCCCCCTAGTTTTTACTAACATATTAATCATTAAAATTTATTCTTTGCTGATTATAGCAACCAACAAATAAAAAAACAGGAAGTAATTTACCTAAATGTATTTAATGATACCTCTGCTGTTGAACACTTTTCACTCTTTTCTTGTTTCAATTGTGTTCCTTAGTGCTATTCACATGCAGGAGTCTATTTGTAGTCGATTTTGCTGCTTTGTTTTAATATAATATTTACCATTGTGTAAAATCCCTGTTTACATAAATAAGTAGAAACAAAGGGGAGCAAATTTTGAATGGCGATGGTAAACAGATGGGGATTATTTGTATTATCCGTGCTCCCCCTCCCCTTCATTACCCCGGAAAATTTAGAAACTACTGTACATACATTCTTATGATCATTGAATTCTTTCTTCCAAAACGTAAAATTTAAGATAATTGACTTCAGAATAAGCAAATAACATTTTTAATTAATTATTAAAGGCCCACCAATAAACCTATCACAGCTCCCTGGTTAAGAATCAAATACTACTATTACTAATGATCTTATTTCTTGATTAATAATATTAAAGCTATTGCTTTTGTCTGCCTGTTATATTCTATTATATTTTACTATTAATTCCTGCATGTTGCTCCTAAGTGTGCTAGGTACCTTCTGCTTGAAACTGTATATTAATATAATATATTATAATACTTCTAGTTCCTGTCCATTACATTTCCTCCTTGATATTGTTTTTACTGTTGATACAATCACTTTAAAATTAATATTGTTTGTTCCTGCTGTAATTAGATGAGGCACAAGCATTAATTTCAAGTAGGGATTATCAGTTTATTTTCTTAATAAAAAAAATCCGTTTATAATCATTGTTGTATAACTACAATACTACAACTACTATATATCCAGAGAACAATATTAAATAACACTGATAGTTCACTTTTGTGTAGCCTATTCCTAAACAGAACAGTGTGTTTTTCATCTGTAATTTTGGACCGTGGATCTTAATTTTTACATCTTTATTAATCTAGTTGCTATTGTGAACGTTGGATGAACTGTGTTTATTTTATTATTTTCTAAAATATTCTTCTATAGATTACCAAAAAAGATAATCTCAAATATAATGTTCTTTCATAAATAGAGTGTATCACCACTTTAAAACCAGTGGCTAACCATGTTATCAAGTTATTGGAAATGTAGCTAGACTAAGCTATTTCCATCAAGAAGATTATTTTTAACAAGACATTTAGAAAAGTTATACCTAAGATTAATGTTTTATCCAGCATAATTTGTTAACATTTAAACTTGTTTATGTCATAGCTTATGGTGATGCATCTAAACACTAATGTGTATTATTTCTTCAAACCAGGAGTGGCTCATGAGCTGTTGTTAGGGAAAAGAGAGACTTAACAAGCCTCTACTAGTTAACTTTTCTCTGCCCCTCACTATCTATTTGACCAGTCACACACAAAACAATTAAGACAATTAGTAACTTAAGAATTAACACTTTGATTGAAAAATAAATATTCACTAGTTAAATAAAAGCAAACTACGTAATAAGCTTTTTCACTTTTTGAAGATAATGTCACTCAGGTGAGACCTACCAGATGTCAGGCAAACCTCTGCACGCTGTCCATTACTTTCCTCGGCATAGATTGTCTAATTGTTTCTGTCCCACCTTATATAATGAACAAATGTATATTAATTAGCCTTAAAGGGCAGGTTTAGTACTGAATAGAAGGAAACATTTGACAAGGACAGTCCCATTACACCTTGGCTGCCTTGGTAACAACCCACGAGCCACGCCAGCTTCACACATGTGTTATTAAAACTTAATTAATACAACCTAACTTCAGCGTCGTTATCATAACTGTGTGTCCCAGTTATGATTTGTGAATCCTTCACTGTGCCAATGTTTACTTGAACTACAACAACACAGAATGATTGCTACTATGGCAACTATAATCTACTCATTCAGTAAGATATAATACCTAAGTGAAAAGGTACACGTTGAGAGTGATAATAATATGTAAAGTGTAGGCCTAAGGACAATGGAAACATTGAAATTATCCCCCTCCCACTTCTCCTTTCAACCAACGAACACTTGCTGGCACCATGAGCCCCAATGACCTCCAAATATTGTTGAACAATAATACTTTTTCACCGTATTCCATTTACAGAACAAATGTTCTGTCACATTTATCAGTAATTAGTTTAAATCTAGCTAATACATTATTACTCTTAAGATGTATTATGCAATGTAAATACAGTTATATATCTTATCTAAATTACTATAATATTGTGTCTAATATGGCCCAGTATGTGCAATGAGAAGACTGAAATAGATTGTTAATTAAGTTATAGTTTGATGCAGGTTAGTAAGACATGATAAATATATATCTAATGAATTCACTATTTGCATTCACCAAACAAAATGTAATGTTCCAAAATACTGAACATACATATACGTATTCCTAACCACGTCATTCCCTTACAGGGGTAAGCATGAAACTGTGAATATAGCTTAAAAAAAACTTTGTACATCCCCACTAACTTTCTGCAAACTTACCTATCCTTGCATACTCCCATCACTTCAACAACCAAAATTCATACACTGAGTCATATATTCCATTCACGGTAGGAATTACTCTCTGAAAGGTCTTTTTTCTTACCAATATCCTACAATATAGTAGATTTATGGAAGGGAAAAAGGCCTTTCAGAAGCCAATTCCTACGGTGAATGGAATATACATGCTCTTTTATTCTTTAAACTCTAAATTTTTCTCTTTTTTCACACATTTGTCTACAACATTTAGCCACGTCTCACATGGCCTCACATGACTCTTACTTCATATATTTGCTTCGTTGCCCAATCCACCCTCATACACTAAACATGCCCAAATCAAGATTAGGCACTTCTTTCGCACTGACCTATTGGATTCCTTTTCAAACCACACTCCTTCAGCACCCATCTATTACTGACTTTGTCCAGACGATTTTTAGACATATATTTCTTATATATCATATTCCAACCGCATTCACCTTGCTCTTGGGTTTCTCCTGACAAACCCATGCTTCATGCCCATATGCAATATTTTATTTTAATTTGAACTGTATACTCCATAGCGTCATCTCGCAATCGAGCCATACATTTTGAGCAGCTGCCATCTGTTGGCGAACATACAGCCTACTTATAAGGCTAAAGGGTGTCATGTGGTTCAAATGAAGATCCCTTCAATTAATCGCAGTTTAATAGACTGGAATCACCACATTTTCATTCGAGGAGCCAAACATTTGTCCTCACGAGGCCGAGTTAACCCCGTGCCAGACTCACTGCTTTGGAGAAAATTTGGAAGCCCCAGAGATCGAACCCAGGACCTCTGGATCTGCAGCCAGAAACTCTGGCTAGTAGACCATATAGGTGTTCTATAAGGGCATTATGAAGATGTAATATGTTATAATAATATTATGTGTCTGGGCTACATCACTAGTAGTTATGTAATATGTTATCATAGCTCTTTCATGAATATGGTGATCACAAGGGAATGCAGCTACATTTTAAACAGAGATAGAAATTATCACTACCATACACAAGGATGACTAAAACTGAAGGAACAATAGGCACATAATAAAAGGAGTATACATATGAATGTATAAACGTGAAATAGGATATTTCATTTAACGTTTCAAAGACAACTAATTCAATTGTATCTCCTTCTCATAAAAGCTGGGTTAAGTTAATTTGAGTATGGTTATAGGCCTATTGTGACAATAAAAGTCCCCAAAGTAATGCCATGCATTGCATAGCCTTATTCTATTTGTTTCGTCCTAAAATACTTATATGACATCTTTATCTGGAGCGGTATTATAAACCTAGTCCCGCTCTTGGCTCCATTTGTTTCTGATTAACGTTGTCAAATCATATTATAAGTTAGAAACCAGAGATGATATATTTACTTGGGAAATGTAGTGAATTTTACAAGAATAAAGAAAAGTTTGTAACTATTGTCAGGGATGATTCATAAAATTAAACAACGGGATCAAATTGTCATAACAAAAATAAAAAAAATAATAAAGTGGTCCTCGGAATATACTATTAATGTCTTACTAATTTGTATCTTACTGTGACGGTAAAATAATTTTGAAGTGAAGAAGAATGGTTTGTAAAAGGATGATGTTTAAATTATAGTAATTATTTTTAAGATGTCTATTAATTGTTAAGTGTGCTCGTTGAATTTCTTTGGGGAGTGTTTTATATTTTTAGCACCTCTGTGCTGAATCCAATGCAATAATAATGAATATAAGTGACTCCCCATGTTGTGGTCAAAAGAACTTATCTTTACATTTCTTGTTTTAAAATATGCTATGTAAACTATTTGTAAAACTATTCTATTAACTATATCAATGAAATAAGAACAACATTGGTATATACCTTTTTACCAATGTACTATCGACACATAGCTAACTGGGGGAAAATATCATCATTCTGTTAATGTCAGCCTCTTTGTCAAGATTTCCAAAGAGTGAAAAACTTATTTTTAAAACCACTCAACAGTTGACATTTACATTTGTGTGAACCCTTATATCTATTGAAAAGGATAATCTATTATAAATGATAGTGTTTTACATTTGATATAGAAAGATATAGAAAATATGTAATAACCATTGTAAAACTGATGGTAATATTAGACTTATTATTAAATATGATCTTACGGCTCCACATTGATCTTTCTGTAGAATAAAATAAATTTTGTATTTCCTTTATAAGTAATTGTGCAATACAGATGCAAATTGATACAATGATACATATATAGGCAGGTCCTGATAAGAACATATATTTGTATTAATACCCTCTTAAGGGTCACAAAGTTTCAGGGTTATTGCTGTCCCAACTAACATTAAAAAAACTACTTTCGTAATTTGTTTAAAAAACTATGTGATATAGCCTACATTTAGCTACAATAAAATGTGTAAAAATGACATATTGGCTTAGTAAAATTTGTAAATGTTTCACACTCTAGGTACTATTTGTTCAATCATTGGTTTGTAAAATTAAAAAATAATTAAAGCTAGCATTTTCAAAACTATTAATTTTATCATTGAATTAAATAAATGAATTAATGAGTCATATCCAGGAGAATTTTTTTTTAAAGATCATAGTCTTGTTCATTGAGCCACAGGATTTGTTTTACTACAACAAAGCCTGTGACTTAACGAGCAAGATAAGTAACAAGTATTGTCTTTATTTGTACAAAGCTATAGTTCCAGACATTTTTAGAGACCTCAATAATGTTTAGTGACATTAGGAACATTTGTTTTAATAGCATCCATACATTCACCAAATAAAGTTAATGTTATGGATATATATTTTATGTGTGTGTGGCCTCGTTATTGAAAATGTTCAAACTTATATATGTTAATCTTCATAGTAATGCTTTAGTTTAAAGAGAATTAAAATCATTTTGGTGAAACTCAATAAACTATTGTTGTCGAAAGAAATTGCCTTTTTTTGAAATTGTGGTTTATTTGAATATTTTTGAAATTTGAAATTTTTGGGAACACTCTTGATGCTTAATTTAATGTTTGAAAAAAGTATTAAAATCAGCTTAGGATCATTGAATGACGAAAGAAAAATGTAAAAAGATAAAAAATAATTTTTTTTATGTGAAAACATTTTTGTAACTCAATTATTATACAATTTAAAATGACTAAAGGCAATGTCATTCTTTAATGACCTTAATAATGAAATATTTTTAATTAGGTCACTAAGTTTGAATGAAAATAAGCCTTCTTAAAACCATGAATAATCTTTTTTCTATTATTTGTATTGCCCTAGCAATCATGAAGGTGAGAATTTACAAGAACATTTGCCCTATTGCTTTAGTAAAGAGTTAATTGGTTCTATTTTACTGTTGTCTTAAACAAATAGTTTATAGAAAAAATTAACGAAGCCAAATTTTTAATTAATATGTATGTTTAAGAAATTGTGTGTGATGGTAGTGAAGGTATTTTGTTAACTATATTTCAGCATGGTATGTTTTTTAAAGTGGCCCTACTTAAATGTTATTTACAGTTTTTTAAGGTGTGAAAATTTTAAATACTTTTTGAAAATATGATTAAAAATAGTTAAATCACAATTAATCTGAAAATGTGTGTCTAAAGTTTGACTAATGTTCATACAATCACTCACATAGCTTGATATTTTCTTAGCTTGTATATTTACAATATTGGTTCCACTTTAGTGGCTGTATGGTCTAAACTCTTTGGTGTCATTCTTGCCATATGCTGGATCTACAATAATAAGATCAGGGTTAAAATTCCAGTCTGGTGTTGTGAGGTTTGTTTTACCTAAATAGTGCTGCATGTGTAAGAACAGAGAGTAAGGTGTGGTGCACAAATATATATATATATATATATATTAGTGAACACATCCATCAAGTTTAGATTAAATTTTACCATTGTAGAACAGTGCTTCATCGATAAATAACCATAACCCAATCAAAATATAGGCGGTGGCATGCAAGCTTTTAAAATGCAAGGATTTATTTATAGCAGATTTTTAAAAATATGAAGATTTTATAAACTAGGCTGAAGACCAAAGTTGCCCACTGTATTTAAACAAAGCGAAACAATTAACCCTCCCACCCCCTTCCATTTCCCCTCCCCTAAAAATTATAAAAAGTTTTGAGAAAATGTTGATACGAGTTCCATTGCAAATACAATACTTTGTCTCCAAATATTTTCACAAGTAAGATGTTATTTATACATCATAATATGTTTAAAATATTATTTTTCTACTAAATACATAAATAGCTTTATTACTGTTTTGTTTGTAAAGAGTTGATTATGTACATATAAAAACTATCTCAAAATCTAGTACAGTAGAATCTTTTTAATCCAAACTAAATGGTACCGAAACTTGTTCAGATTATCGAAAATTTGGACAAAGTGAAAGAAAACTGCAGGATCTGCAGGCAGAGAGTGTATGCAAGTTGCCGCGCATTCGTTTACCTGTTCTTGTCGCACATTCATTTAATTGCTACATAGCACATAATTATTATGTACTGTGGTTTTACTTACTAAGTATAACTTTTTATAGTACAGTAAAGTATATAGCCCGAATGGGTAGTAAGATACGTTGCTAAATAAATAAATATAGTACAGTAATTATTTTTAGTTAAATAAAGAGAGATGTTGATCAAAGCTTGTAAATGTTAAACATTTATTGTCATTGTTACAATTCACTTTTACAATATTTCATTTGACTAGATTTTTATTCGATTTTCCAAAAAGTGTAAACGAATTATCTGTATTCTCGAACTACTGGNCTTTATTGTAACCTCCCTATTGATGTGTTGATATTTTCTTTTTTTTATCTTTATTTTGGCGGTATTAAATATTATAAACTTGAAATTTAAAACTGCAATAGATATTATAAAAGGCCTAACATTAAATGAAAGTAAAATAAAAATTATATTAAACATTATAAAATTACAGATAAGTCCTCGCAATTTAAACGTGTTGGCTTATTTTTAAATTATTTTTACCAATGATTGCAAAATATTTGTGCAACAACATTGGTTGAGCCACACATATCAGGAATTTGTGTCCAGGCAGGACACTGCCCGGCTGAAGTACATAACCCAGTTCACAATTAGTACAACAAAAATGAATGTATCTGTGCACATATCACAGCCACATGTCGAAACCATCTTCAGGAATGGGCGGAAGTAATTTTATTTACCTTTTCTTACCCCCGGTCCTGACTCAGATTTGTTGTAGAGTATATTCCAGAGTTGAGTCATTCTAAAATATTCATAAAACATTGTTTTATCATCCATAAAATGAGGATACAAAGTCACAAACACCCCTTCCACTGGCCTACTTTTCCATAAATTGTGAATCCACATCCTTCTTTTCAATCCTTTAACTCTTCTTCTAGTGTCATCATCCTAAGTCACTCTTGCTAAGATTTGCAAATTTTTATCCAATTGGATACACAAACAGAAACTACTCTACACACCAAGACCTTGAGGCAGACAGCCTTTAAAAAAACTGTGTGTGTCCCGAAACTGTGTGGAACTGGCGTCTTTGTGTCGGGTCTGATCTGGGTGTCGGACGATGTCCAACCTGGGCACGGCATTGATTTATGTAGCTCGAGCTTATATCTGTACTCCTGGCTAAGCCATGTTTCACATTGCTGTACATAAATATAAGAATGAAAGAAGTTTATTTAAACACGATTTTTATATTCATACCAAACATAAATTACATTTAAATATATAACTAATCGTTTTTCAAACATTTAGGTAGTTATAGCTTTATTTGGAATTTTTTTTAAGTGAACAGATAGAAAATTACAATGACTCTTATCACTTTTATTTCAGTAACCTTGACTAAAATATACTTTTAAAAAGGATTTTCTGAATATCATTCCATTTAAAGACATCTCTCAATGTAACCACTCAAAAATAGAACTTAAGATCCAGTTATGAAGTCTAGTATTTGTATATTTATTGTATGATGTTGTTTCTCTTAGGTGCATAGATTTGTGTTGTCAATCAGATTGTTTTCATAACAAATGTAGAGTGCGTTTTAGACAATCATTGCTTCTTTTGTGATATTTCTGTTGAATATGTCACAATTATTAATGACTTCTGTTCTACTTACAATTTAATTTTCTCTTAAGATATGTTACATTCTTGAATGGGAGAGCAAAGTCCACCTTTTGGATTAAAAGTGAAGCCAAATCAAATGAATCAATCAAATATCACTGAAGCCAAATTGGAAATTAATATGTTTTCACTGTTTTATGTTGAGGATAAATATTATATATGTGTATATTTACTTTATACACCAATTATAATTAACAAAATCTTTTAATTGTTTTACTGATTTGGTGATAAGTTGGTATATCAAGTTAATAATACAACATGTAATACAATTACTGCAGAGTTTTGGAGTGATAACATTAAGTATAATTTTCTAAACCGTACAAAACAACAATTTTAAATATATGAATATTTTATTTGTGAATAATGTTTTGATAAAGGTTTATATCCACTTTCTTTGAACTAACTAGTGATCAAAATGTTAATAGATTTAATCTGTCAGTAGATTTGAGGTGGGTACTCAAAATAATGGTATGGTTATTCAAGTCTTAAGAATGGCCGTGAAGAAAGTATCTTAATTACAACTGAATTAGTGCCGATATGATCAAATTCCAAACTTATTCTGTGCAATAGGTAGCAATTTGTACTAGGTACTAGAGGCACCACTGATAAATATTGAATCCTTTACTTTAGTAGTAAGTTGTTTTCAAGACTGTGCATGAACTGTATGGCTAAAAAATGTATTCAATTAAATATTGGAAAATGACACTTTAGCATGGGGGTCAAGTCAGGGACCTTTAACGTAGAGTACCAATGCTCAATCCCTGATATATTCAGGCTGTGTTTACATTTTTTATGTAGATGATACTTTTTTAATGCTAGCATCTACTAAACATCAATACTTGTATTTAACTGGGTTTTTTTTTCAGAATTAAATGTTCTAGGTATTATTTATGGCACTGTGTAAATGTGTTAGAAAATATTAGCACTTCTCAAACATGACTCATTGAAACCCATGTCTAGTCAAAGTAATTTGATAATATCAAGAAACAAAACCTCTCAATTATGTTTTAATGTTTTGATGTGTAAATAATGTTTTTTAAGCCAAGTATTTAAATTCCTAGGATTTCCCAATTTTACTCGACATCAAAAAATGTTCTGATTAGGCTAGGTGTTCCCTACCTGTAGCCTGTAGGCACCATGAATATATTCTAAATAAGTGCAACCCCTATGCAGTTAAGAGTGCGTACAAATAGGCCACACAAAGATCTAACAACAATGCACCATGATTTTTTTTTCCTAATAGCTATAGAGTAACTGAATATTTTACTCTACCTTAAATAATGAATGATGAATGACTTGCATGTATCTGACAAACCCTCGATAATTCAGTGGGAGAGCTATCGAGCACTAATTTTTTTTTTTTAACTTTCTCATATCAAGAGAAAGTATTGTAATTGTGAACATTTTTGACCGCGAGATTATATGATGAATCTTTTACTATTTATGTATGTCCAAACCCAGGTGGATTTTACAATTCTGTTCGTCTGTTTGTTCCTGACCACATATCTGAAAGGGTTTGATGGATTTTGTTCATACTTGATATTTAGGTGTTATAGGGACTTTTTTCCCTCAAATTAAAGTTAGTTTGCTGATGTGGGATTTTTTTTAATACAATTTTTTTGAAAATGGCTCTGACCATTTTGTTTAAATGTTTATCTAGGGAGAGTCTTACCTTACAAATAACACAATTTGCTTGTATTTTTGCTAAAAATTCATTAAGGGATAATTTACCAATAAGTGATTTCAGAAAATTAGAAGAATTTATTTTGAAAAGTACTCTATTATTTTGTATGAAATGTATATCTGGGGAATGTTCGACATGTAAAATAAAACTGTATACTTGTTTTTAAGGAGTTTGGGGGGGGAGGGGGAATGAGAAGGGGAGGAGAATTCACTTAAGGCATGTTTACTGATGACTGATATTTTTTTATTTGAATATTTTAAGAAATTGCTCTTTCAATTTGGTTCAAAATGGGTATCTGTTAAGTTTTTTATAGTGTAAATAGTTATACACATTTTTTTTTCTTAAACAAAATTTAATAGTAGCTTACTGATAACTGATTTTTGGTAATTTTTAAGAAAATAGCTTTAACAATTTTGTTTAAAATTGGTGCTTGGAGACTAGTTTATGTGGTAATAAATAATGTTTGTCAGTTTTTCTAAAATAAATTAATTTAAGAGTAATTTGCTCACGACAAAATTGTAGAAAATCTGAAATATTTCACAAATGGACGTTAATAAAAGAGTTCAAAATGGGTATCTGGGAATAGTTTTTAATGATAAATAAGAATATATTTTTTATTTTTACAAAAATAAATTATTTAAGGGTGCAGAAGTTAGCAAACAACTTATTTTTGAAAATAAATTACAAGCTTTAATACATTATATGAGAAAGTTTGTACAAATGTGTCATACCATTTATCATAAAAAATGTTTCTTATCATTTAAATTCTTATTTATAAAACTCAGTTTATTATTATTTTTTAATATTATAAAGAAAGTTTTTTCAAACAAAGCTTTCTTTTTTTATGTTTTTTTTGTTAATTGGACATTATTTTATTTGCATTTGTGCATATGTGTATGAAAAAATTCACAGATAATTTGCCATTGATCCCTTTTTTAAATTTTCATTTGTACACAAACAGCTTAATTTGGCTTTGTACATAAAACTTAACAGTTCAACATTCTGAATGTTTTCATACAGTTCAAATATATAGTTAGTTTAGTAGTAGTATTAGCACCGTGTCTTACTACGCGTTTGGGTTATACACACGCTAATGTGTAATGGTAGGGTGATTGTGAGATGTAAATGGAGGACCTACAGTTTAACGTGGAATCCGAACCACGGTGGAGGCCTGGCATTCCTCACATTCACAAGATGTCTTGTCAGAGTGAAGGAAGGGTTTGGTAATCAGATAAATCTTTGCCGGGACCAAGGATCGAACACCGGCCGCCAGCATAGAAGTCTGACACCTTACCCCTAGACCGCCAGGTCACCCACTATAGTTAGTTAAATGAAGTGATAGTCTATGTTTCTAAGGACCATGTTTACCAACAAATGTGTGTTATAAAATTGCATTAAACTACCCTCCAAATGGAATATATGTTTACTTTTTTTTCTACTATAGGTTTATTACTCAGATTAATTAATATTAAAATGTATTAAACATAAAAATTAATAAGAAAAATTAAACTATGGCCACACCTTTAATAATTTGATAAATTCTAAATATCATATTGATATTTTAATTATCCTTAGAAAATTTAATATATGTTATTTGATTTAATTTCACTAATATAAAAATGTGTATGCATTGCACAGCATTGCAAATTGTGGTTCTTGAAACATTTGTTCAACATAGAAATATAAAATAATTTAATTATTGGTAGACTGGTGTAGATTAATACTTACACTAGACATCAATGGTACCATGTTAAAATTAAATAAACCGATTTAATTTTAGTTTCAAAGTTTACTAAGCAACACTAGCATGGTTTTCCACCTAAGTTTCCATTGGCTCTTCACTTGTGCTCACTCACCTAACATAAACACCCACACTATTGTCAGCCTACAATAAATTACACAGGCTTACTAACTTGTTAAGTCATTGTTCAGCCCATCAGAAACCAATAAAGGATGAATTACAGTGCTCATATATAATCATCCTTAAGTTTTATTGGTTGAAGTTATATATTCAGACATTTCATTGTAGACAGTCCCTTTTGAAGCAGAAAATAAACACATGTTTTGTGAGTGTGTATCCAACAAGCAGGAGTCATTTATTGTTAACAAACCATAGCAGAAAATAAAATTAAACTTTTTCCAGATGCTCGTTAATCCCGAAAAATGTAATTGTTGTAATTCTTCAAAAGTGACCCAACCCACATCAGCGTGAGCTAGTTATATGGAGGTTGGGGATCTTATCCCAGCCAGATGTGTTGTGAGTGTTTTCTATTAAATGGTTTTCCACTATCCCTCCATGCAAATGTGTGTACATTTCCTCTTAAATTATATCTTTTATCCATATTTCATTTGCACAACAAATATGTGTATAGTTCGAACAAATAATACATGGTGTAAAAAAATGTTACTTTATATAATGATACAAGATTCATATTTTTTGTGTTGGGTCAGTTATTTAGTCGATCATTTATATGCTAAATTATATGTGCTGTAGGTAAACAAAGATTTGACTCATAACCTTTGGAATGATTATTTTATTTTTGTCCAGAGTTATAAGAGTTATTTTTGAGTTGGTGTCAATGTAGTTTATAAATTTGGTGGAGTCATGATTTTAAATAGAAGTCAAAATTACACCATATGTGTTTTTTTAATTTATTTGGAGCATAGAATCAATTTATCACTCTGCAAATATAAACTTTAATGATAACTCCATCTGCATTATTTGTCAAGAACAACATTAAAATTAGATAATGTTTTGTGGTACAGAAGTTTTGTGTCATGGAGTTGACATTTCTTGTTTACAGGGCAGTTTTACTGCTAATGTGGCATTTTTATTTTACTTGTAATAGTTTATTAATAGTAAAATAAAAATAAATTACTATACATAATTATTGGAATATGTTAGTACCTGTAAATAAAATATTATATAAAATTAATAACACAATTTAACTTAAATAAAACATCAAGAATCATGTTTCATAATAAAATATTTAATCTTGGTAATATTGTATATCAAAGACTAGGATTATATATTCCTATGTCACTTTTTTGACAGTATTAGAATATACAAATGTCCACTGTCAGTTCTTTTTTTAAAACTACTTCAAATTAACTAGAGGTGAAAATTAAGCCCATCTATTGAAAAGTGTTGTCAAGTGGCAAAACTGTAGTGGTTTTATCATTCATTCTGGATCTAAAAGGAAATGAATGTTTTTAAACATAATTAATACTTTTTAACTAAGCCAATGTTTCATTTTAGTAACTGCACTTAGCTTTGAAAAACATGTTTAGTTGTGACTATGAATAAAGAGTATTACTGGCAGTTGGTGCTAATTACCATATAGGTATAAAATGAATTTGTAATATAAAATAACTTTTAGATGGAATGTTTTAGTTAAATTCCTAAATATGTAGTATAGGTGTGTAAATACATTTTCTTAAGTAGAATCAAATTCATTATTCTTAGTAAAATGTAAAATAGTTTTTAATATATCTCACTTTATTCTTCCAAACTCTCTAAACTTCAATATAGGTGTTTTTTGACACAGTGACTTATAAGATATATATTTATCTCGACTATAATATCTAGAATTGCATAAGTTTTATGCTGTATATAACTCGAACAATACTTGGTAAGTTATAACGTTCTTCCACGCTGATTGAACACAACTAAACCTCACCTCCCAGTCTTTCAGTAGAGTAGTAACATAGAGAGTGTTTGTAATCAAATATTTAAAACAAACAATGTTGTTAGAGGAGAATTAAAAATAAAATTTCCTGTTACAAATACTGTTGTTACTATAGATCGACTTTTCTAAGACTACATTATGTCAACTATTATCTATTGTAAAGTACTGATTAAGCCGACATTTTGGCAGAAGATGTCCAAATTAATATTATTCCTAGCCCCCAAACTTATGCTGTCTTTAGAATATAGAAAAGAGTTTTATTTAACCAATAATGTTTACTATTTAAAAGTACAAGCTTAGGTTTATTACATTTTGGCTAGCAATGTTTTTGTTCTGTAATTTGATTTGTATGTTCCTATAAATATCAATTGCTAATTTATTATAGGACTAAATAAAAACTGCCAGCTTCGACCAATCAAAGCTATATCTGTTAAATCAAACATTACCTACAACCCTTGCTCATGGTCAAAAATTTTGGGGTATTGTATTTCAGGCACCGAGCAATTACAAGCAGACAAGGTACGAATGATTAAATGTTATGTGTAAGTGCCAGGCTCAATAAATGTAAATTATTTTAAATGTAAAATCAATAAATTACCACATTTTTTTAGGAAGTTCACTCACACACATAAGTATATATTTTGGGGGAACTATGTAACATGCTGTAGCTATTAGCGATTGGATCCAGTGAACTAGAAGCTATTAATATTCCAAGCCAAGCCAAATCCAATTTGAAGTATCCCAACTGGAATGGGAACTCAAACCCCCTGATCATGCTCAAATATGGCTCACCAGCAAATACATACTTATGTTCTTGACCTCAATGATACCCATATGTATACATTAAGTAACTAGAGGGGGTACTTTTAAAGATAAATATTTTTTTTACGATGAATAGTTCTCCTTGAAAATAATTATATAAAATCAATAAAAATAACTTATTTGTATGTAAACCTTTTACCAAGACCATGTAAAATTATACCTACATAAACATTACATTAATTTATTAAAATGATTTAAACTGATAAGGTGAAGAACAAGTGAAATAAAATGAACTGCCATGTTAACGGCATGATTGTTTGGAATTTATTTCTAGTAATGAAAGTAGAGTTGTTGTTTTTTCTTATTGTATATCAATAAAAATGTGCAAAAAGCCGAGTCGGGTAGTAAGATAAAGAGGATTAAATAAAATTAAAAATACATTATTGAAATGTCAGGGTTGTCATGCATTGAGAGAATTGGCATTTGTGAATTAAGGACCTTTAACTACAAGTTTTGAATAATAGGCCTTTGTTTAGAAGACAAAGCAAAATGAACCAAGTTTTCTGATTTGAACACATCTTTACACCTTTCTGAAACCTTGGGTTGTGTAACGATTGCATGTATTCCCTTATAAAGCTCAAACTATTGTTTTTTAAAACACTTACTAGGCTAATTTATTTCAAATTTGTCAATTTCATAACAAACGAAATTTAATTTCTGTATACCTACTTTTATATTAATTTTTTGTAAAAATGGAAATTCCTTGCCAAAAACCTAAGTCAGGAAACCCTTAATTTAGACCTACATTTTTCTGGCATGGAGACCTTGTATATTAAAACTGACCATGTTGTGCCATGTCTTATATGTAAATTGCCATTAGATATTTTATAACTCTTTAAGGATTCCTCTTAAATCTTTTAAGTACCTTTTGTTATGTATTGAAAATGGTAAAGGAAAGAAAGATAGCCTACATAAAAGAAAACCAACACAAAATGCCTGTTCCAATGAAAGACATTACATTGCTACTATTGGACAAAGAAGTAATGCCTCTATTCGTCATTTTATTGAAAAACCATTGTTAGTTCCTTTTATTTGTCCCTATCTCTCTTTCTTGTGATTTCTTCCATACCTAGTAAAACTTTTAGTGTCTCAGATTAAGGATGGGATCGCTTAATGTGTCAAACACAAAGTTATTTATAATTGAATTGTTAGAAGACAGGGCCGCTTTATCCATAAGGCCGACTAGGCACAGTGCCTAGGGCCTAAAAACTTTTTAGAACCTATGAACTTTTTTAGGCCTACAAAATTTCACTTGAAAAAAAAACCCAGAAAAAACTGTACATTTTAATTCAAGATATTTATTTAGATATTTGAATGACAAAAACTATAATTTAACTAGTCAAGTTTTTCAAAAATTTCACTGATACTATCACAGTTGTGAAGGTCTATCTAGTAGATACTTTCAGTTTAATGTTTAAATGTTCACTTTGTGACATTTTGTTTTGTATATGAAAATTTATAAATGATATCGTCGAATTTCAATTGTCACATTTGTGAATGTGAGGAATGCCAGGCCTCCACCGTGGTTCGGATTCCACGTTAAACTGTAGGACCTTCATTTCATCTCACAATCACCCTACCATTACACATTAGCGTAAGTGCGTATAACCCGAACGGGTAGTAAGACGCGGTGATAATAATGATAATGATAATAATAATTGTCACATTACATCATTTTTAATCGAAAGTAATGAAAGTGATGATAATCGTTGTTGCCCCATTGTTGATCCGAGATAATGTTTGATCATTTTCATTTTTGAGAAATTTCTTTCTCCTTCCGCACTTGTTCCGAAAATGGAGAGATAGTTTCTGAATGCTATGTTTACATTTGGGAAACTTGTTATGAGCTTATCATCTATTTGTGCACAAATCATATCTACTACAGATTTGTTATCCCCAAACATTCTTGAAAATAGTAGGAACTCTTCGATAAATCCTTCTTTGAGATCTAATGGGTACATATTCACTAGTTTCTTTGCTTTATGAATTACTCCATCTCTAGTCATGGATCTGTCCAGTAGGAAATTAAACCTTTCGCATAGAATTGTATAAGCTTTGCGTCTTTTTGTCATCTCAGTTTTAAGTTTGTCAATTAAAGGATGAAAGGATTGGACATGGAATTTGTCACTGGCACTCAGACTTAAACTTGAGTCAGTATTTTTCAAAACTTTGTCTGCAAAGCTGGATCTTGATCGTTTATGTTGCGCACATTCCTTGTAGTTGGATGAAGTAAGTTTTCTTGCCATGGTCTCGAATCATCAAATTTATTTCATGATATATGAAAATGTGCTAATAGACTATCATATAATTTTACAATGGTACACAATTCAATGCCAGGCTCCTGTAGAACTTTGTTGACAATGTCAATATTTTGCAGTAAATCTTTCCAAATTACACACATCAATGCTGTCTCAAAATAATCAAGCTTTTTCGTTAGGGATCTCGCTTTATGAACAGTTGCTGGTGGTTGATGTTCACTTTCAGCTATATCAGACAATGCTTGACAAATTTCAGAGTAGTTGACAAACAGTGTGTTAGTTGCATCATTTCGTCCAGACCATCTGGTACCTGATAAGATTTTTACAACACCGGTATTTTCTTTCATGTTTTGTAACAGTTTAGACCATTTTCATGGTGACACGAAAAAAAAATACATAGATTGCCTGAAAATTAAAAAAAAATTAAAAATCACTGCCGCTAAACAACATTCCACTGTTGTTGATGCAACCAAGTTAAGGCTGTGGGCTGCACATGGAACCCGTTTGGAAAGACTGTTGATTTCTTTAAATTTACTCTGGACACCAGAATATACGCCGCTCATATTGCCAGCATTGTCATAAGACTGTAAGCTACAGTTTGCAATATCAATATCATGAAGTTCAAGAAAATGTTGTACAATACCAAATATATATTTTATGCAACCAAGATCATTTCCATTACTAGGGCAGTTATGTAATTGAGTGTCCCCATGAAAAGCCAAACCTCGTTCAGCAATAAATTTTATTACACCTAAAATTCTTTTTAGAACCTCAACCTAGTATGTACATAATTTTTCTTTCTCCTTTTACAGTTCTACAAACATCATTTCTACGGGCTTTTTGGCATTGTAACATAAATGAGAGAGCATTTAGATGATATTTTGATTGTTCATGGGTTTTAATCCTTGTAGTTGCATTCTTACAATCATCAACCCCTGTTTGAAATCTACTAAGTAGTACATTGTCACTGAAAAGCTTGCATACATAACAATATGTATTTCCAGTTGATGGAGAATATATTAGCCAGTCTCTCAGAATTATTTCCCTGTTTGTTAATCTTCTGATAAAATATTCTTTCCCTGTGTATTGTACCTTATCTACATAACTTCTACCCCTTTAAAAAGAAATTAGATAGTATATTTTGTTTTAGGATATGTTTTGAAAAGTGGTGTATCAGATCTGGAGTAATCTCCCATTCTGCTGGATCACTTGTTTTCAGAAACACTTCTCCTGAGGTTTCATTAGGTGCCTCGATGCTTGTGTCTTCTGTAGGAGGCTGACAATACAAAAGTCAGTTTTTTATTTGAATTTTGTTTAGTATTAATGACTTCTGACGTCGTCTGTGGTAAATTGATTGTAAGTGTCCCTGTTATCTACTGATTTTGAAATTTTGGACAGATTGGTGATATTATCATTATCTTTTCTTGTTGCTGGTACTACAAATTTTAAAAGTGATTTTGTCATATTCTTTTATCACTTCTTCTTTTGCCTCTTTTTTCTTTCGTTTCTCGAAACAAGACTCGTATTTTCGCTTATATTCTTCAGACTTTTTTTGAGCTAAAAATTAAAGATATTTATGTATTAAAATTAATAATATAACAGTTAATGTGAGCAGCCCCTCTAAAAAGACTGCAAGTGACATTTGACAAATGAATCACGAACGTGGCAAAAAGATCTAATAGTGACTTTAATACAAAATATATATAATTTTTCACAACATTAATACAGCGCACCTTCAAAGGTTAGAAATCAGCCAAGAGATGAAGACATGAATTACAAGAACATAAGTAATGTTTTTTACACTGAAACATAACTTAATGGTGTGTCGTCAAGTGGAACGTTTTTAGAGGAAGTCCTTCATTGTTATTTGATTTTATGTGATGAAGATAGGAGAATATACAGAAATGAATGTACCAGTACACTCTACACACATGTTAGCACCTTATAACATACAAACAACATGTGATACTTACACACAAAATGTACTGCTGGTGCTGGAAACAAAAATATATTTTCAAGTACACAATTATTATTGTTGAAACACTTCATAACAAACTTGCTTTATAACCTATACACATATAGCATACTGTCGGTGAAGTAAGCCAGCATAAAACTAGCTTCTTCTGTGCAGTGACTCATGACTACTGACTGGTAAAGTAGATAAGTATACATACACCAAAGCACCAGAGAGTCCAGAAATGTCCACAAAGGGGAGGAGGTTCTTGTAAGTCTGTTGGCTGCATGGTTTTCACATTGTATAGTTCAGTTCCAAAAATATTGTCTGCATTGTATTAAAAAAGAAAGAATTATGCCGTGCAAAAGTAATAAATATATTTCAGTATCAATTCACGAATTTTTAGTTTATATTATAAATATCGTACACACAGGCCCCTATAAATAAAAGTGCCTAGGGCCTACAAAGGTTTTAAAACGGCCCTGTTAGAAAGCACAGGAAAGAGGAATACTTCTTAACCATACTTTTCTCTTACTATAATATAATATAATATAATATAATATAATATAATGTGCTTCAAAGAGTGAAAAGAGGTTTTTCTCTAAAGAGCTTTTTAGTTAAATTAATGATTCTGAAATAAAAAATGAGTAGTTTTTATTTCATATTCTTTTATAAAATATTTCAGACATACAAGCTGTTTAAAAGTTAAATTTTCTTCTCACATACAATTATATAGCATTTACATCTTGACAAGTGGTGTAAATAAAAACATATGCATACTCACATTGTTACAAATAAGTCTTCATATCTTTGAATGATTTATTTTTAAATGTCTTATTATAATGATTACTGATTGAAGTTATTGGATAACTGAATGAGTGTTTTTAACACAAATAAAAGTGTTGATAGACACATGTTTTAGCTAAAGGTAGAAAACAATGATATTGTTAAAAAAAAGAGTATGGTATTTACTTGTAATTTATTTAAAATTGGAATTGAATCAGGGACTCTAAGATCATAATTAGTAGAAGGACACATGACCAAAACAGAAAAATATTATTATGTATAAGTTGTAATAGAAATGTTCACAATTTTGACAATTTGCAAAATAATTGTAACACTTTGTTAAATATACAACAGATGTGAATTTATTGGAATGTAATCTAGTATATAAAATGGTGTTGGAGTAATGCTGAATGTATCCAGGTTATAATATTGTAAAATTAACCAAAAATGTTTGTTTGGATATTAAATGTGTGTGTTAAGTGTTTCTTAATATTACCTTACTTTTAATTTGATTGAATACAATTTCCACATAGTTACTCTTGTTACAATTGTAGTACCCTTACTGAAATCACAGCCTTTTCAAACTGTTATCATCAATAATGTGTTTTAAAATGTATATAGATATGTCTACAAACATAGCCTCATGTTGAACACAATGTACAGTTCATGTTCAATATTTAAAATTGTATTTATTTATTTTTGTAAATAAGTATGTGAATCAAATTATTTCCATTTGTTTGCTTAAAGTTTGTATGTTCTGTATATAATATTGTTATAAGATTTTATCAAACAATGAATGGAAGGAATTCTTACTAATAAGCATTGTAAATTTGTTACAAATATAAATTATTTATTCCATTGTTAACAAGGTACCAAATCATATTTAGAAAGAAATGGGTGTATTTTTATTTGTTTTAGTCAATCTACTTTTCATTCAAGAGAAAGAATAATTTTTGTGTGTATTTTCTCAATAATAAATCATATTTCATCTATCTTCAATGTATTAATTAGTGTAGAAACCTTTAGCTCATGCAAGTTTATTTTTAAAGAAAAAATCTGTTCATGGGCGAAATTAACCAAATATAATGATAATATCAACAGGCTGAAAAAAATGATAAGACATTTGCTATTTCTATCTGATCTAGTTAAATGCATATTTGCATGCAGTGCATAGTGTTATAGTGTATCTAAAGAGACAAATATTTAGTCAAATTAAGGATGACACTATTTTTTTATCAGTAGGGTTTAGAGGGCTCAAAATCTGGGTCGGGCAAGCAACTTTAGAGATGTTGATGGAGGTGAAAATGTATCCAAGGCTTGTTTTTATCTTATTATTTATTTGAATAGTTGTAACCCATTTTGGTGGCTTTTATGCTTTAAGGCGTCACTCTCACAATAGACTAGACTGCTGATTATGGGGAGATCATGGTTCAATCCTGGTATAGTGTACTGAGGGTGGTTTTTCCTAAAGGGTTCCCCACTCCCTCCACAAAAATGCTGGTACACCTCCTCTAAATTCAACTTTCCTCATTCTTCCCCCATTAGCGTGATTAGTAAATAGAAATATAGCCCGAATGGGTAGTAAGACGCGCTGCTAAAAAAATTAATTGTAGCAGTATAAAATTAATTTAATCGTGTTAGTTTAATGATGATTTGTTTCAATATTATAGGTAAAAATAAACTATAAATAATGATCAGATGTTGATCTACCAGTTTGAACAGTGCAGTTTTGAATAATACTTGAAGAGGATTTCACTAATAGTTTGTTAATCACACATGTTTAAAATATAAATGTCTATTTAGTTAGAATATATAGCACTGCAAACAAAATATCAGAACAAACATATGAATTATACTAATTATGACAAGTTAAGAGTGATTCTGAGCACACAACTGGCAATGCACATGTGTCAATATTGACCAAAAACATTAGGTAGATCTTTTATTGGTCGAAATAGTATGTGGAAGCAAGAGACAGTTCAAATTTTGCAAAATATATTAGTTTTATGATTTAAAAAAAAATACTTGTAATCATAAAAAACAGTTTTGTTTTTATTGAATAAGGTAATAAGTGCTTTTAATACTTACAGGGGCCGACCTCTTCTGTTAATTATTAATCATAAATAAATAATCCTTTTATAAATGTTTGTTAGCGCCAATATTGTTTTATGGATTTGAAGCGTGGGTTTGTCAAGAGAAAGACAAGAGCAAGGAGAATGCTGTTGAAATGAGATATTTAAGAAATGTATATGGAAAAACTTGTATTGACCGAGTCAGTAATGAATGGGTGTTGAAGAAGTGAAGTTTGAAAGCTAATCCTAAAGGTATATGTGAAAGAAGCATCTTTAGTTTGTTTGGGCATGTTGAGAGAATGAGTATGGATCAAGTGAAGAAGCAAATATATTAAGATAGAATGTGTGGATCAAAAAGAAGGGGCAGCCCATAGACATGGCTAAATGTTGTAGATGAATGTGTGAAAGAGAATACCCTTAAGAGTTTTAAGAATTAAAAAGCATGTATGAGTCAGTGTATGGATGTTGTTGAAGCAAAGGGAGTATGCAAGGATAGGGAGGTGTGGAGAAAGTTAGTGAGGATGGATTAAGTACGGAATTATTGTTTTTTGAGCTATATGCACAGTTTCTTGCCTACCCCGTAAGGTGTGTTTAGGTATGTACAGTAGCCACATGGCTTCTTTGGTGCTGACTGACAGCTCACAGCTGACTTCTGACTGCTTTGAAAAGTTTCCAGACCAAATTATGTATCCCTACGCCGAACCATATGATCTGCAAAAGCATGTGTTTAGCACCTGTCACTTCTGACAGTCAAAATTTAGGTATATACCTAGATGTTGATTGTCAGAAGTCAGCTGTGAGCTGTCAGTCAGCACCAAAGAAGTCATGGGGCTACTGTATGTGTATAATCCTTTTATTTTTTTAAATATTTGTAAGTTTAGAACAAGTATATAAAGAAAAAGATGACAAGTGTTCTTTTTTTATAAAATCACAAGTGATGTAATAGCATGATTTTCACATGTGAAAGAATGAGATTTATAAGTTGAGAATCAAACTTAACAGAATCTCTAAAAATATTTACAGCTATTAGACATAATCTATTTTAGCAAAATAATCTTATGCCTTTAAAATGAGATTTATTTATTTTCTAATAATGTTCATGTTTATTTGGTAAGGAGTAGTAATAATTGATAGGTTATATTGTCTTGTTTATTAATTTTATACTCGTTTCATTTTATATACATTTTAGTTTTTCTTCTATGACAGAGACATGTTTTGGTGATTTTTCAGCATCTTAAGGTCTAAGAAAAATCACTGCTATTTTAAATTATTGTATAAAAATATGTAAAAAAATTATGAATTTAAAAAATTAAACATTTGAAATGGAAGAAAAATTATGTGACATATGAAATATTAAATAGTTAATCATTTAAATTAACAAGCTTCACAAACTTATTTATATTAAAGATGATTGATTTTAATTCATACTATTGGAAAGTTTATGAAATTTTACAGTTTTATATGGAATAATTTTCAGTGAGATGATCAACAATATGTATAGCCCGCCTCGGTGGCGTAGTTGGCTAATGCGCTAGTCGTGTTGAGCTTGACTGCTGAGGACGGGGAGATTGAGGTTCAAATCTCGGTCGGATGAACTGGGGGTGGTTTTTCCTAAATGGTTTTCCACTTTCCACTCTCCCTCCACGCAAATGCGGGTTCACTTCCTCTAATTCAACCTTCCCAATTCCTAAGTCATTAGAGTAATTAGTACTTAAAGCGTATAACCCGAACGGGTAGTAAGATGCAGTGCTAAAAAAAACAATATGTATAAAGTTACAAATATGAAGAAATAAAATTGAAAGATTGATAAAATGGATAATGTTGCTAATGTGACACAAAGTGTTATTTATATGATGAGGCAGATGAATTTATGGTGTTAATCTTCTTGATCATAGTTTGAATTGATTTAAGGTGGGACGGAGGGATAGCAAGTATTGTTTGGAAAGGGATTATTTTCTTAGTTTGACGTGTTGAAGTAGCTTTCTAATTGTGTCATTGAGGGACCAATTTTCAAAATGTGTTTGCTCATTCAAAAAATTGTCATTGTTCATAATGGCTGTCTGGATGTGTAGATTTTCAGTTATGCCCATTTTGAGACTATTAGAAGAGGATAGTAATAGTTTCATAACTTTAATGATTGGTATTGGTTGATGTCTGGAAAGTTTTAGATGTTCGGCGAATTTTTATTTACATCTATCATATTTAAGATCACTAAGATCAGCATATCGAGTTGCAAAAGTTTATTTCCGTCTGGATGATGTATACAGCATTACATTCACAATATGTCAATTTGTAGATACCACTTTTGGAAAATTGATTTGTGGAGTTGAGATTACAGTTGTTGAAAGTTTTTTTTTTTATGTGTTGCTGGTTCTAAAAGAAACGCTGATTTTATTCATATTTTTTTAATATATGCAATTATGATGGATTTATTGGCTGTGTAATTAAATTTTATCAATTTTGGTTGGGTAGGGTTAGTTGAAAAATTCGTGAGGTTGGATTTCTCGGTCATTGAGATTTTTGTTTTTGTAACATTTTGTATATTACTGAGTGGGAATATCCATTGGATGTTGCTATTTGTTTAGTGATGTTCAATGGGGTGGAATGAAAAAAATTGTTTTTTTAATTCAAGTGTCTAATACTGATATGAACTTCTTGTTTACTAATGTAATGAACTTACCAAAACATCAAAGCAATCAGAAAAGTTTTTGAGGTGACACAAACAGGTTGAAATTTTTACTTTTTGTGGTTTTTGCACATCTTTTACATTTTTGAAATTTTTGGTTACTAATTTATTTTTACTTTAACATTTAACTGTGATATTCTTCATACCATCAATATCATACAGATAGTGACAAGTAGTAGCATAGCTGAGGTACAGTGTGATCTTGAACAAGTTGTGACAAGGGCCGCTTAGTAGGTATGGAGGGATAACTCCAAGCTCCACTCCAGTCGGTGGCTTTCTCAGCTTCATGCATGTGGTACTACAATTCCAATGTGAAACAGTCTCATTTGAGTTTTTTTTTCATCTAGTTTTTCTTTGTGTGTTATATAGTATAGTTTTTTTTTATTATTAATTTAGCACTGCGTGTTACTAACCGTTTGGGTTATACGCTGTATAGACAATAGTGTTATTTTCTTTTGTGTATATCTTGCAACAGTAAAGTAAAAATGGCAATGACAAAAGCAGTAGAGACTAGGCAAACGCACGAGTGCTCCATTTTTAGCTATTTAAAAGACCTTAGTAAGATATGACTGCAGACCTATGAAGAAGTAATGAAGTGTTACCTTAATATAAAGCATGAGCTAAAAACAGACAGTGCTTCTAAAGAACCTACCGTAAGTGAAATAGAAATATTAATGGAAAAAATTAGAAAGTTGTGCTCAAGAGCTTCTATTTCTGTTGTATACCACACTCGTATCTTGCAGATGGTTAGAAAGTAACATGAAAGATACAGAATTATTTTAAGATGAAAAATAGAAAAGGAACTAAAGATTTTGAATCAAATTTGATCTTGTTTAAGAATAAGAGTAAACTTCTTTTTGACGTCGCTGCCTGTAAATGTCTAAATTCTGCGCTTTCTAGATGTGAGAAAGAAAAGAAGGTTCCAAATTTAGAGCAAACATTTTTAAAAGACCAAAGAATCACCTGAAAAATTGTTATGAGTGCAGTTGATGTTGCAGTATCTAGAAATTTATCATTGAAAAAATAAATATAACTCAAAATATTGGAGATAAATAATAAATTATAAGGAACAAAAAATACTGAGAAAAAATGGAATGGATGGAAAATGTGTCATAGGTGAAAGAGATAAAGAATATGAAGAAGACATGAAATTAGAAGCAAATGATGTTGTGGATTCAAAATCTTGTCAGATTGCAACACCAAGTTCACAAATGCGCATGAAATTGCCTTCTGTAAATTTAGTATGTGATTGAACTGGTGTTTCTAATAGATCTGCTGCAGCAAGTGCAAGTGCAGTTCTCCAGGATAGTGGTCTCATTAGTGAGGAGGACAAAAGTAAAGTAAATGTTAGAATGAAGATCAGACGAGAAAGGTCAAAGAATTGAAAAAACTGCATAGAAGGCCATAATGAAAGCACCACAACAACTAACAAAGGACTTTAATTTTACGGAAGATGAGACAAAACTTTAGTACAGGAAAAGATAGGGAGCAAATATTACAGGGAAACCGTTATAGAAGAACATGTGTCACTTATTGAAGAGCCTGGATCGAAATATTTGGGAAATGTTCTAGCACTGGAAAGGATATTAAGGATAGCACTGTGTTGTTTTATAATGTTAATAACTGACTCATATACATAACTACTGTAGGATGTGAGAGAACTGTGACTAATACTGGAACTACTAATGGTGTCATCTCTTTACTAGAAAAGGAAATAGGAAAGACGCTACAAAGAATGATTTGTCTAGTTCATGGAAATAAACTGCCCTTATGTCACCTCTTTTGTTTTCTGGATGGAAAGACAAAAGACCAAATGAGTTTGGTGGTAATATAGGCAAGAAATTTGAGAACTCTCAAGAACTTCCAATAATTGAATTCACACCAATTGAAAATAGTCTGCCTCTCTTGGAAGCTATGGGTGACTTGAGCACAGACCAAAAATATTTATTGAAAACGTGCCATGATATCTCTAGTGGTATGTGCTCTTATGATCTATCTATGAGGAAACTTGATAAACTTACGCATTCAAGGTGGGTAACAATGGCAAATCACCTACTTCGTTTGTATCTGGGGACAGAAAATCTTTATATGATGGCAGAGTACATTCTTAAAGTATATGCACCTGTTTGGTTCAACATAAAGCTGAAACCATTATGTAGTCATGGCTCAAAACACTTATGGAGACTTATAAATTATTCCCGTTCCCTCCCAGAGCAACTTCGGAATGTAATTGATCCAGATATTCAAAGAAATGCCTACTTTGAAGCACCTGAAAACCTTCTGCTGTGCTTGATAACTGACAAACGCATATATGTGAGAGAGCTAGGCCTATGTCGACTACTTGAATCCAGGACGGAACATAAAGAAGGAATAAGAAAATTTGTTATTCCAGCTATAAACTTCAAAGCCGAAGACCATATTGATATGATCACTTGGTATGACATCAAGGTAACAAAGCCATCAATGACCAATCCCCGAAGTGAGGAGGAATTAAAACTGTTTATAACAAGTACAGCACAAGCTAATAAAGACCTTCCACCAGTAGACTTTCCTATTTATCCATGTCATACGCAAGCCGTTGAAACGATGGTGAACTTAGTTACTGAATCATCACTGGCCATATGTGGGGCCTCAAAAGAGATAGATTTTTAAAAGTGAAAATATAATCGCATAAAATGATGCCAATATTTGAAACCAAGGAACATTTCAATATAAAAGTAAAATGACAATGTTATTCTTTAACCAAAAAGATTAATTTTTCTTATTCTATTGAGTATTTTTAATATAATATACTTATATACAGTGACAAATTTTATCCTGTAATGAATGTCTGTTGCTTTTATAACACATATAGCCACAAGTAAAATATTTATATCTGTTTTGGATAGTATTTATTGGAATTCCATAAAAAAAATCAACAAAATTTGATATATTAACAAATATATTGCTCTCAAATAAATATCTTCTTGGAAAACTTTCAACGATTTAAGTGAAAAATATGCTTTTATATTTGCCAACAATATTATTTATAGTGTTTAAAATGAACATTATAGTCCAAAAACTTTTTTTTGAAAATTTGAGGTTTTTACTTAAAAGTTCATTTTTAAGTACTGTGCGGCATGGCAAAACATTTTCATAGAGCTTCAAAATTTTGCAGTATTAAAACTGATCCTAAAAGGCAACTTTTGCGCCCTATTAGAAAACATAATTCTAAGAAAAGTGTTTTAACCCCTATTTTCATTCCACCCTAATGTTCAATTCTGTTTTAAAATTCTTCTTGGAAAGTGGGATATTAATTAATATATAAATAAGGCTATTAAATGATGACAGTTTGTGAGATAATGGATGGTTGGAATCATTTTGAATGATGCAATCAGTATTAGTGGGTTTCTATGAATTTTGGTATTCAAATTTGTAATTTTTATTTTTCATGATCTTTAAATTTGGGTAATTAATGTTATTTTGTTTGTGTTCAAATGTGAATTTTAGTTTGGCATGGATGTAGTTTAGAATGTAATTGCTGTTGAAGATAGTATTATCAAGAATATTGTCATATGTCATCGACATATCTACTATAGAATTGTATGATTATGTTTTTGTTTAAATGATTGATAATTTTAGAGTCATAAGTTTGCATAAAGATATCAGGCATTAAAAAGGAAATGGGTGAATCCATTGCAAGGCCAGCTTTCTGAGAGTAGAATTTATTAATGAATTGAAAATAATTTTGATTCGATATAGTTTCAAGTAACTTGATAATTTTATCTAAGTATTCTTTAGAGAATGTTTTGTCTCTTAATGTAACTTTTATAATATTTATGGTTTTGGGTACATTGGTGTATAAGTTGGTGATGTCTATAGATTTGAATTTGGATTTTGAATTAAGGGAAATATTTTTTAGTTTGTTTGTGAGATTAAAGGAGCTTTTGATATTATATGAATTAGGAAGTTGAAAATTATTTTGTAAGGTTTTAGTTGTTTTTTTTTTGTTTTTTTGCCAACTTGTAAGCAGGAGAATTCTGGTAATTTACTAGAAGTCTTATTGGAAGGAAATAAAAATAATAAACAAGATGATATAACAGTGGTGTTTATTCAATGGAAGCAAGGGAAGCAACACTTCCCTAAAATTAAAGAGGGAAAAAAGAAAATAAGAGGAAAATGAAGTTAAAACCAATTATTATTATTATAAACAAATAGGTCACAGCTCTTCTTTCAGAGTAAGTCATTCTTTCTCAGACTGAGCGGCCAGCCAGCTGGTCTCGCTCACTCTTTATTCCGCTAATTGTTTGTTTCCGGGTCTGTCCGGCCCTCATCGGGGAAAGGGAAGCACCGTATCCCTAAGTGGGTAATAGCGCATGAGTTTAATGTCGTGATTGGTGTATAATTGTACATTTAATACTGTTAAAATCTTATTTTTTAGTTTGTTTTAACTGATATTTATTGTTTCTAGATATAATTATGGGCACTCTATTACAAAATAAAGTATTTATCACTGATTTAAAGGAAGTTTAGTTTGATTTTATGGAATATTGACGCGTGTTTGATCCCTCGAGAGAAGATTTGTTTCTTTGTGTACAGTAGTAGAATGACGAGTGTGTCAACAAGTGCAGCAGTGGAAGCTACTGTGTATTCATAAGTCATATTTGAAGTGTAGTTTTTAGTACTGGTTTTTTGATGATATAAATAAAATAATTGAAACAGGCAGACCCACACCATCTTCAGGCAGCCTATAAGATTTTGTTGACATTTCAATAATTAAATTTATGAAAGTGTATAGTAGATATTGGTGTGTTGGGTTGGCAGAAAATTATATAGTTGACCTTACTATTTACTAATGATAATGGCATGTAGAATAAATCCGGATTCAAAACTATAAGGCAGACCAAAGGTCATACTCATTTTCAGGCTAAAGCCCAACAGAAAATAATTTATTATTATTATTATTATTATTATTTAAATATATATATAATTTAATGATTGTGGGTATATTTCTAATATCACCAATTATTTGGTTTTATGCCATATATAATTTGGGTCCCCCTCTTTCTTTCTTCCCTAGAATACGTTTAACTAAACAAAAAACAGAACAAGATCAGTGTGAGCTTCTAATTATACTAGGGTCCATCAGACTCCCTTTATTGTAGCCTCAGTGCTTCCCTTTGTCCAGAATTGACCACACACCACTGAGATATAGCCTTACTACAAAGAAATTATGTGTTGAGCTTAAATTTTATATGAGCTTAAATCACCAATTATTTTGGTAATAAAAGCTCATAAATTAAAAAAAGAATACATAGAATTATTACTAAAACAGAGATTTTCAAATATATTGATTTTGTGGTGGATTTTCTAGTTGTACTAATCAAAGTGAATGTAAATTAATTTTTAACCTTCTTAATTTTCAAAAAATATGCAGTAATCAAATAGTAGCATTTTTATATAGAAAATTAAAAAATTTCAAAAGAAGATTATTGTTGTTGTCATTGTCATTATTATTATGTGTAATGGTAGGGTGATTGTGACATGAAATGGAGGACATACAGTTTAATGTAGGATCCGAGCCACGGTGGAGGCCTGGCATTCCACATATCCACAAGTTGTGATTAATACACATCTTGTCAGAGGTGAAGGAAGGGTTTGCCAATCAAATAAATCTGTGCCGGGACCGAGGATTGAACCCTGGACCCCCAGCACACCTACCCCTAGACCGCCAGGTCATCCAAAATGAAAGAGAACCACACAGATTAGACAAAATGGTATTTATTATTTTTATGGAATTTAATCAAAATAAATTATCATAAACATGTGAATCTGTTTAAAAATTATATTGATTCAGGCCATTCATGTACTTAAAAAGTGAACCTGTAGATTTCAAAAATGTGGCTATATATGATTTTATGGCAGAAAAGAACTTAAAAGTTTCAAAAACTTTGGTCCCCTAAATCGATCAGATGATAAAGTATCTCTATCAATCTTAAAACAAATCACTTACAAAAAAAAAGACAATAATGTGAATAACATAATTTAATGACTATTACGATGATGCCTTGCCATCTTGCCAACCTGGCATAGCCACGAACCTTACAACAAGTTTATCTCTGATCCAAACAGGCATAGTGTTCAATAAAAAGTGGTAGAAAACGTATCGATAAGGAGCGTGCTGGTAATGAGCGTAAGGGCGATGAGCGAGTATGGCATGCTCAAACTTCTTTAGAAGGGTTGAATCATCTATTAGGGTTGGTTCCCTTACCTCAGATAAACCGCTTAAATATGAGTTAAAGCGTTGAAAATAATCTCCAAAGAATAGTTTATCTGTCGGTGTCATGGAGTCGTGCATCTCTTTAGTATGTTGGTCGTGATGGGCTAGAATATTGCTCTGCATCACAAAGGAACCTGAAAAATAAATAATACTTTAAGAAGAATGCAAATCTGGATATTATTTCAAATAATTATGTTCAGCCTATAGAAATACCATTATCAAAATGATTATAAAACTAATTAAGATTTGCTTATATGATCAAATAAATAGTAAATCATCTGTTTAAAGTTTATTTTAATTTTTATCAAAAATACTTAATTTAGTTTCTACCGGTGATGGATCAAATACACTATTTTACATATCCAAATCTTCATTTTATCTACAAAACCTGAACCTCAGATCATAATTTTAGACAACATAGTAAGCTCGAGAAGTTTATTTTACTATATAAACTCTTAAGTTGTTACAGGAAATCTAAATATAAACTATTTTTTAATACTTTCTCACTACCTCACAGGTAAATAAAGTATTGTAGTCATCAAAAAAATTGAACTCAAGATTTTGATGAATGTCGACGTTTCATAATCCTCCGAATCAAAAAAGTGGTTTTCGCAATGCCGTCTATCTGTATCTCGGGCTAGAGCTTAAACTGTTTACCGATTGGGCTTAAATTTGGTAGCTAGGGTTTTCATAAGGTTGCTTCGAGGGGTTTTTGGAATTGTATATCCAACCCTGAAATTAAGGGTAGTTTCCTTATAGGAAGAAGAAAAAAAATCAATTTTATAAAAATCGGCTCTAACGTATTTGATTATATTTCGTTTCTAAGCTTTGATAAATATTTAAATAAAATGGCTACTCTCAATTTTTCGTCAAAATGACTTATATGGTTCAAACTTTTAATTATATCTCCTTAAGTCTTTGAGATATCAAATTACTTATCATTGCAAATATGTAGGTCTATTTAAAATAAAATTTTTTTACTTGGAATATAATTTTATAAAATCAATTGTTTTCAAGCTATACACAAATATACGTGTATTTTTTTAACTTTTCGAACACATAAGGTTTATTATTGCTACTGTCAAAAAAATGTAACCCAAGATGTTGATTGATGTCAATGTTTCAGTATCCCCCGAACCTTAAATAGTGGTTTTTGCAGTTTAGTGTGTCTATTTAACCTTAAAATTAAAAGTAGTTTACTAAAGAGTGAAAAGAGAAATGATTGATTTTCTCAAAATCAACTCTAACAAATTTGATTAGATTTCTTTTCCAAGTATCGAACAATACTACAAACAAAATGGCTATCCTCAATTTTTTGTCAAAATTATTATAAGGGTTTCATGCGGACACGTAAATCCTAAGTTTTTATCATATCTCCGTAGATTTTTGAGATGTGAAATTACTTATCATTGTAAATATGTAGGTCCTATGTACTGTATATTAAAAATATTTTATTGGAAATATATTTTTATAAAACCAATAATTTTCAAGATATAAGCCAATATATATTTTTTTTAACCCAATATCTTGAAGGATGTTGATGTTTCATGGAGCCAGAACCCTAAAAAGTTGTTTTTGCAATGCCGTCTGTGTCTCTACTTAACCCTAAAATTAGGAGTAGTTTACTTGTGGCTAAAAAGAGAAAAATTTGATTTTCTCAAAATCAGCTCTAGCAATTTTGATTAAAATTCGTATCTAGGCGTGATTAAGATTATAAACAAAATGGCTATTTCCCCTTTCCCATGAAAATGACTTTTAGAGTGTTTTACAGAAGTGAAAATTTCCAAATCTTTGCAACTATTTGACATACTAAATAACTTATCATAGCTAAATTATTGTGTGTTATTAAAAATAAAAAACTTTGACTCAAAATATATTTCTATAAAACCAGTCGTTTCTGAGATATTGGCAAAAATATTAATACAATTTTGTAAGCTTTATCTGTAAAGTGATACTACTTAAGTTTTAACATAACAATTATCTAATGCTATTGTCTCCAAGGATGTAATATGTTTGAAATTGAAATATTTCACAGTTTCTTTTAGTAATTAGCTTAGAGTAGACGAGGCTAATAGCCTTGATCATACCCGCACTCATTCCAGTATTCGCTGCTTACGTTAAGGATGCTGTACCAATCAGGGTTGACGCATTTTAACCACTTTACCACAAGTAAAACTGTTGCTCAGTTTTTTCTTGATACCGCTTGTACTGTTCCTACAAACGGGTATTCCTACTATATAGACTGCATTGCCGGCCAGTCTACTGTTGCCCGTGTCACTACCACTAGGAGGTAAGGCAACACACCAGGACACAATGAAAAGTGTGAAAAAAGAGAAACAATAAGGGTTTTAAGCATGAAAGATCATGTTTGACTCGGTGTATGGATGTTGTTGAAGCAAAGGGAGTATGCAAGAACAGCTAAGTGTGGAGAAAGTGAGGATGGACCGTCGTTGATCTTGTTGTTGTTTTCTTTAGTTTTTTGCCTACCCTGTAAGGGAACGGGATGATTACAGTAGCCCCATGGCTTTTTTGGGGCTGACTGACAGCTCATAGCCGACTTCTGACAGTCAACATTTAGGTATACACCTAAATTTTGACTATCAGAAGTGACAACTGCTAAACACGTGTTTTTGCAGATCATATGGTTCGGCGTAGGGATATATAAATTGGTCTGGTAACATTTCAAAGCTTTTAGCTGTCAGCTGTGAGCTGTCAGTCAGCACCAAAGAAGCCATGGGAATACTGTAGGTATGTATACATGTTGAATTTAAGTGATATGAAATAGTTACAGGAACTTGTCTCTACTTGTGGCATAGTGTGTTACTTCCTACTCAAATTCACCTGGTACAAGAGTGATGACCTTGACACCGTACTTGGCCTGCTCGACGCGCAGAGCATCTGACCATGCCTTGAGTGCAGCCTTGGTGGCACCATACACTGACAAGCCTGGTAACGCTTGGCTGGCGCAATGGCTGGTCACTGTCACGATGCGGCCTGCCAACATGATTCATAGACTCATTTGTTAGTGAGATTAGATAAACAAAGAACAGAGAAAATTAAACAGTGTTAGTTATCCTTCCCAAAAAAGATTTTGTTCTATCAAAAGAGTATTTGCTGCCATTTTAATATTTAAAGAGTCCAATTTTCATAGGAAGGGACTTATCTAAGTTATTAGCTCTACTTTTACATACGCATAGGTAAAGTCATGTGATCTACGGCTGTTTATTTTGATAAATAATATCAATACCTATTAAATAACACTAATAATATAGTAGAATGTTAACAGTGTTTGCCAAAAAAATAGGTTTGTATTTTTAAAAGGCCCTTTTTATGAAAATGTAGTCCTATTAAATCGCCTATGGAAATTTGTAACAAGTTGTGTTAGTGCCATTTAGTGGCAATATTTAAAAATGACAGTAAATGTGAAAAGAGCCTTTTAAATAATTGTGTAAAACTGTTATAAAAGGACTTAGGGTGTTAGAGCCAGTAAGAGATCGGATTATTCATTTATACCAGTGATTTCCGCAACTATAAAGATCATAGCAAGGGACAAAATTCATAAAGAAATGCAAATTGTTAAAATGATTTTAAAAAATGTGTTTGGGTGAGTGACAGTAGTATAACTTTCAAAATATCTGCCTGGCTCATTGATTCTCTTTTCCGAAATCTTAGTCGCATTCATACAATCATTATATAGGCAATTTATAATAAATAAAACAAGCGTATTTGGGCATGTGCGCTTAATGTCACATTCATTTGATTTATTTTGTTTGGTGACATCAGGATTTGAATCCCAGTTAGGTGTAGTGGGGGAGGTTTTTCCTGAACAGTTTCCTCCTCTCTCAACATTCAGATATGGGTTCATTTCCTATAGATTCTTCCTACCCCACTACTTTAGTTTCGTGTAAATATCCTAGATAGGTAGTAAGAAAAAGGGAAAAAAATCTCAGAATCTAATTTTTTTAGATTATCAAGGGGTTGTGATGGTCTCCAAGACAAAAATTGGTGTCAAACCACACAAAAGGTAGGAAAACACTGATATATTATAATTATATTTCCCCGCGAATGGGATTTTATTGTGATATTGCCCCGTGATTGGGCACCAATTATAGTGATATCAGATTTTGTATAATGATGTCGCGGATTTGGAGCCGTATATGCCTTACGGGGAGCATTAAGTATAATGATACAGGTTTTTATGATGATGATGACGTGTGCATGCACTACTATGCACTTGTTTCCACACTACTATGTCGATCTCATTGTATGTGTGATTCTTATTCTTATGAAATGGTAAAACTTTTAATGTTGCACACAATTTATTGATACTGTAGATTTGATATTAAATTTTATATAGTTTTTGTTCATTTACAGAATTTTTTCTGTGATATTACAATGTTCTGTATTCTGAGTACTGTGTACTGTGTGTATTCATATGCACAAGCTGCTTATATATGACCTATCCCTTGCTTATTGGACTCCTTGTCTACAGTGTTAAAACTAACTAATAGGAGGACTCCTGGCAATCCGATGTTGTGAAGGCTAACTTCATGTTGGGCAAAGGGAGCCAGCATGTCACATGATTTGTCAAATACAACAGAGTTGGTCTTTTAAAGAAAGAAAGTGTCAAAATGTAGAGTATTGAAATTACTTTGAAAACGTATGATTTTCCATGGGTGAAGTATTAAAAGGAAATTTTACATACAGTACTTTAAAGAAAAATACATTTCATCAATGATTTTTTGAATATATGAGAGGGGTCTAAAACAGTTTCAATACAATAAATATATAGCTAATTAATTCAATGTTTGCTTGTTCCTTATATGATAAGAGTTTTTTTTTTGTACGTTTATGATCAAGTTAGTGCAGTTTTCAGTTTAAACAAAACTTAGGGCAGGTAGACCTTTAGTATGAATCAGACACCTTAGCTCAGTCGGTAGCATGTCTGTCCACTGTGTTAAGGGTCCCGGGTTTGATTTCCAGCATGGCCAAAAAGTTTATGGTGATGACGATGATGATTCTAAATTGTCATTTCACACACTGTAGAGAATACTAAATGAAACCAGTACTTGACAACAGAATGTACAAATGACAGTACTCAGTAAAATTTATCAGGACGTTCAAGGCTAAGATTTTTGTTGTACATCTGTTTGTTCAATCTGAATATTTACACCAATGAGATAGGGAGAATTAATAACTAGTTTTGAGGAAATGTATCCAAATTTGGTGGAGGTAGAGTAGGAAATCACTTGAGTGAAGCCAACCTCAGTACACTCAACTGGGATTCAAGCCTCGATTTCTCTGTCCCTGGCAATAAAGTCTGTTGTGAGAGAAACAATGCAACAACCAATATGGGAAGAAAATTACTATAGTGCCTGTAAAAGAAGGTGAAATAAACTAAAACTCCAAAAATATAATATTCTTACAAAAGTTTTAGCTAACAAAAAGAAACTGGGAGATCAAAAATGTTTGAACTTTTTGAAATTACACTTTTGGTTAATAAAACAAATAATGATATTTCAAACTAAGATTTATGAAATTAAAAGTTCAAACATTTGATTAAAGTATTTCTGAAAAACATCAAACCAACCTTCATGGTGCCTAATAAGGGAACAGAAGGCTTTGGTGATCCTCATGGTGCCGAGCAAGTTCACCTCCACTTGTTGATTTATGAGGCGCTCTGTAAGCCATTCAAACTCACCAAACACCATCACACCAGCATTGTTCACCAGGGCCCTCAGCTCTGAAATACACAGTTTCAGACCATCATATTACATTAATTTAAATGAGTTGAAAAATGTGATACCTGGACACAGGAATCGAACCTGGGATCTTGGGTTTGGCACAGCAATGCTCCGCAAAGCTATCAAGAATTCATCCCAGGGTCATTATTCTTCACTCAAAGCAGATTATGTGATGGACATGTGAAAATAATCGGCTACCTTGAGCTATCATTAATCCCACAGTCAACTTGTGTTCGGAAGGACTATTAAATTGCCAAGTGAACAATAAAATATTGTAATTAAAGCAAATGTTAATGAATATCAACACACAGGCTGCAAGTAATTGTAATTTCTGCAGACACACAAAGCCCTGGAAAACTATATTACTTAAGATTACTGCTTATATTGCATATAGTATCTATAATAATAATAGATTAATAATATTATATGATCATTTATGACATAATAACATATTTTTTTATTTAATTTAGGGCTTAGTGAAAAGTTTATTATAATTTTAATTAATATTGGTATTTGTTGTAGATTGTAAGAGTGGGTCCTTACCCATACAATTCCTTCTGCCTTTTGACTGCGTGTTTAAACTAGTAAACTAAAAATATTATTGACATTTGATTGTGAATATATTTTACCTAAATGAACATTTTTACTATATTGTATTTATATTATGTTTACCTCTAGCTACATTTTATTAGTTTTTACTACATTTACCAACAAGTTGGGATAGATTTTGTTAACAAAACATGTTCATATCAGATCACTTCTGTGTAAGCAACATAATGTTAGTATTATATTTATAGTTAGCACTACTACCTCCATATCTATAACATAGACTTACTTAGCTCTCGTTGTCTCTGTAGTAAAAGATGCACCTCATGGACCGCCTCCTCAATGCTGGCCCCATCCCTGATGTCCAGACGCAACACATGCATCCTATTAAGTCCTGCCAGCGCTTTCAGTTTGGTGGCGCCAGACCCATGAGCGTCCAGACATGCGGCCACAACCGTCAGCCCCAGGCTGTGCAGATGGAGTGCCACTGAGAACCCCAGTCCTGAGTCGCAGCCTGTCACTACCACCATGTGGTGGGCACTCGCCACCTCGAGAGCACGGCACCAGTATAGGTAGTGGCCGCCGCCAGATACCAAGGCACCTGCCACGAACCATACCACCGTCGACAAGCCTTGCTGTGAGATCATCCAGTCAGGGATGGCAGAAAATATGTTTCCCATCTGATTGAAACACATTACTTTACAGTACAGTTAACAGCAAAAAGGATGAGAAAAGTTTTCAAATGTGTGTATATTGTATTGCTGAAACCACTTTAAAAACAAAATGATTTGTTTCAAAAATTCACAATATGTGTAAGTATTAACATGATTTTCAACCAGTATGACACCATGAAACCGGTTGTACACGTACCAATAAAATCAGTGTCAATGCCAGCGCTGATATTGGTAGTACTGAGATTCCATGTAATCTTATTGTCAGGTAGTACACAATGACGATACAACTAATGATATGTCAGACTGATGCCAGCATGCCCCTCAATAAATACATCAATATCACTACACAGAGCAAGTCCGCCCGCACTCATTTCTGGCGTTGTTTTGGTTCTGTCTTTTGAAAGTTTAGGTGCTTACACTTTTGTTATTCTTGTAATAAAAATTTATGTAGTTTTGTTGTGTAGTATAGTTGTTGGATAAATTGTTTAACAAGTTCAAATATGACATAGTAACTTTGATCGAATTGGTAGAAAACGGAATATGTATATGTGATAAAAACTCTAAAATGCTTCCATAATACTCTTACTCTTCACTTTTGACTATGTTTCCTCCAGAGATGAAGAAAACATAACAAAAGAAACCTTCTATCCCACATGAGAGCCATGTTAATTTCTCGACATACCTCATGAAAATTCACGCCTCTCAAACGCTGACAGCAATCTTGTTGGTGTGTGTACAGCAACCCACGTTGATATTTGTGGCGACAACAATATCGGCACTGATACCGATTTTAATGGTGGTGGTAGAACCACCCTTAGTGTGAAAATGCAAAATAAACAATGAATTCAACGTGCATTGGAATAAAAAAAGAATTTAAAAAAGACAGTATAGTGGTTAAAAAGTAAAATTTAAATGCAATATTCTTTAAATTAGTGTGTACTTTTATTTCATGTATGTGTGTACAATAAAATGAGTGCACTTGTTATTTGTAAAATAACTTTTCTTTTGCAACGCATCTTGCCTTTCAGGGTTATCTGTAGGACAAACGGTGAATTTTCAATATGTATAACAGTAGCCAAGAGTTATTGTTTTTGGGTGATAACATGCTATTTATACTATTACTTTAAAAAACATTTATTATCATTAGATCTTTATATATTTATTTTTGGAAGTTTTTTCCATTTTATTTTTTCCACTTTATTTACTAGGTATTTGTTTGGGTTGTACCAACATGAGTTGGTTGTACTGATGTAATAGAAATGAGTAAGGTTGAATTTAGAGGTACTTTATCTCCATTTGCATGAAAATAGAGTGGAAAACCATTTAGGGAAAATCACCTTCAGTTCGCCCAATCAGGATTCGAACCCCAAACTCTTCATCATTAGCAGTCCGGTCTATTAAAAGAGTGACACATTAGAACAACCAACCAGAAATAAAGGTTTTTGAAAGTTAATTAAATTACACACTATAATAATTGCAAATAGCAGGTTTCTGGAAGCTAGCTAACAGTTACAATAAACACTATAGTATTGCAAATAGCTGGTTTCTAGAAGTTAGTTAACAGCTAGACACTATAGTTATTGCAAAAAAACTAAAAGGTGGCAAAGTAGCACTGAAATTTAATTTCAGACTTATCTAACCCAGTGTTCTGCTAACAGTGTGTCGTGGAGGCAAATTAGGTGTGGTGTGTGGCCACAGTCTAGAACGCCATGCATTGTTGTCCAATAAGAACACAAATGAAAGAGGTAGTAGAGGCAGCCACATGTCGTCCGGATGTTCTACTCACAAATATTTAAGAGATATGATTTACCCAAATTAACTTACTAATGATTTGAATTAAAAGTTTATAAATGTTAAAGAAGCGGGCACAGAAGAATAACTTTAACCTTTAAACTTGGAGAATTTGAAGTTACTTCAGAAAAAAAAAACTAGTCTATACATTCCTAATTCTGATTTATCGTACAACTATTGGAATGGGTGCATAATTCATTCCCTGCTGCTTTGGTGTGTACCTTAAACAAAACAGGCTACCACAAAAAAATGTATGCTTGTTAAGTGTAATGTGAAATTAAAACATTTGTGGAACACTGATCTAATCCATCAAATATGGAATTTTGGTAGAAAATAATCTTTAGAAAATACAATTTTATTTTGCGATCAACATCACTAACATTTTATTTTATTAGTAGTGATATCTCGGCATCACTCTTGCTATATACTGGACTTCTGATGATGGGTAGATCAGGTTTGTAATCCAAGTCAGGTGAGCTGAGGATGTTTTATTACTAAATGCAAGTACCCTTCCTCTAAATGCAACTTTCCTCATACCTGACACATTAGCACGATTAGTTCATGTGTTTAGCTCAAGCAGATAGTAGGACATGGTGACAAAAAAAACAGTGGTATTATTTATAAAAAGTGACATTCACAAAGCACAGACTGTATAAACTATAAATAAGCGAACATTATTTTATTAACTCTTACAAACAATCAAAAAAAGTTACTTCCTGTTTAAATCAGACTGTTATCAATTATTATCATTATCATTATCATTATCATTATTATTATTATTATTATTATTATTATTATTATTATTATCACAGAGATCGGGGTTATACGCATTTATGCTAATGGATAATGGTAGATGATTGTGAGATCAAATGGAGAACCTACAGTTTAACGTGGGATCCGAACCATGATGGAGGCCTGGCTTTCTACGCATTCACAAATTGTAATTAATACATGCCTTATCAGAGGTGAATGGTTTGGCAATCCGATAAATCTGTGCTGGGACCAAGGCTTGAACCCCGGACTCCCAACACAGAAGTCTGACACCTTACCCCTAGACCGCCATGTCATCTATCACAAATTAAATTTCCAAAATATCCAGAAAGTGTGGAATCATTTGAGTTGTGGATAGATGCTCTGAGATTAACGTATTAAAAAAAGTGAGTTAATAGTGCTAATTTTGTATTCTATTTTAGTGATGTCGGCTTCATTATTAAGTGTGTTGGAAATATTTTGTCATGATCTTATTAGCAACATAATAAGTCAAGGGAAGTGTATAGATAGTTTATATTTGATAAAGTGTAGATTTCGGTCTGATCCAAGAAATAATTCTATATTACAACCTCATCACTGCTGCATTATGATCACACTGCTTGTGCCAAAAAATATATATTCATTGACATTTTAAGAATCGCTATCAAATATTATTCAATTGACACAATATAGATGTAGTAGTATGAAATTTAAAGAGGGAGGGGGGCTGTAGAATTGGCTTACTACTTTGTTAAAGTTCAATAAAATTTTTATCCACTAACCAAAAGTGGTTAAGGAACTCTCTTTAAAGTAGGTGGGTGAAACACTATCTTTGGGCACACAGTTTAAGGTGTTCGAATGATTGCCCATGCTATCGTTGATGGAGTAAGAGTTTAAATCTCTGATTAATAAAATGGGGATGGTTTTCATGGTTTGATTTATTACTATAGTTTTTACATATTATCTCTATAGTAATATAGGTTACTACTCTTACAAATTAAAGTAGACCTACTGTCATCATCCTTAAGCTGCTATATAACCTGTGTTCAAACATAATACAATTTAAAAAGGAAAATAAATGGACAGTTTAATTTGCATTTATTCATGAAATAATGTATTTAATCTAATTCAAAATAGTAATTCCGAAATCAAATATATTTATATTTGTATTTAACATTTTAAAATAGTTTTTATTTTTCAAAACATTAAAATAAAAGTAAACCTAACATGACAGCTTGGAGATAGTGGGCCTACACAAAGTGGATGGGATTATTAAAACGTTTTCTTTGATACCTTATAGCCAAATAAAGTGTTTTTTTCTTCATCAAAATACACAGCAAGAATAGCAAGTTTTTAATAATAACAAAATAAATATTGCAAGAAAATCTTACTATTTCAATTGTGTTGTCATATTTGCAGGTTAACTACAAATATTTTGGTGGATAATAATTAAGCCTATAATGTTTAAAACGAAAGCTAACTAGCCCTAAATTAACTTAAACTTTAATCTATCAATAGATAAAAATTTGACCGGGATTTTGAAGATTGAATTTTAAGTGTACCCGTATTTGTGTGGAGGAAGAGAGTAAAACCATTTACCATAGACCATATCGCAACCATAGTGGGTGGTAGTATTGTTAAAATAAACTAATTTGTATTTATTAATATTTTTTTTAGAAGGAATGGAAAAGTAATATAAGACAGTGGTTCAAAATGATGTATTTGCCAGCACAATAGCTTGGTGTAAAATAATCCGGGACTTTGATATTTTAGAAAAACATGTTGTTGACACATCAAACGTTAAGTTTTGTTAAGTTGGAATGGTTTAGTAAGATATGTTAACTTTGGCATATTAAAATATTTTCTGTGCCATGCTATGACAATTAAATTTCTTTTTAAATATTCATACCTAATGTAAGTTGTTCTGCTATTTATTTAGGCCTACTAAGTCTAGTTTTAATTTTAAAATGCATAATATATTTTAACAATGTTAATTTTAATATTATTAGAAACGTACCAACTATTATTGTGTGTAGTGATGATAAAAAAAAAAGCTTTATATTTACATTTGATACGACCAAGAAAAAGTTTCAAGAATAATTCACCCTTTTCTGTGTAATTTCCACAGCGTGTAGTAAATAATAATGTAGAAAATTAAATCTAAACTTACTGAAGTGGATGACAAATAATATTTCTAGAGACGTAGGGTATGTTATATTTGAATAACACTGAAATAACATAAGAAAAATAAATAGTACCAAGTTGTTTTATTTTCTATAAAACATCAATGGAATGTAGAGTTTAAAATTACTATTTTTTAATTAATTTGCTCTTAATATAAAAGGAGTTTTCAAAGAAGAAATAATTTATGGTCAAGGCCGTAACCAAGGGGTGTTTTTGGGAGTTTAAACTCCTCCCCAAAATTTGGCAAAAAAAACTGCATTATTTACTATTTAGACACAGTATAATAGGAGTCACCACCGTTTTAATGTTTATATACAGTTAAAAAAATTGTTTCTGAAATAAAAATTATTAGTGAGTGTGGGGAGAGCTGTGGAAGTGGATAAGGCTTTGAGATTAGGAAACAACAAAACTTTCAAGATGAAATTATTTGAGAACACGACTTAAATGAGTTGTCAAAGAAATAATAATCAGCTAGTGAGATAGGATAAGTAGAAAATAAGGGTAGGGGATCGTGTTAGACCAGACCCCCCACATGGGGAGGGATTGCCGATACCATGGTATTGTGGACCGAGGAGCCGGGGGACCTGCCGGAGTTTGTATGTATAATTATTATAATCTAAGGTTTTAAAACTTTTTTTCCCCAACACTATAATCTACACTACATATTTTAACTTAATATCTTATAAAATTTACGGTTATTTGTTTTGAAGCAAATTATATGACAATAGAAAATAACTTGTACAGGTACATCTACAATCTTTCAACTGTTAAAATCAATTATTATAATGAAATGGTGATGATAGTCGTACCATCACTTTCAAGCCAGGCAGGTTTGTACTTAACTTAACAGTGTTTACTCATGATTAAGGAGTAGATTCCAACTAGCCAATTAGCAGCCAACACACTTCTCCCATCCTCTCTTCTCTAGTTCTGTCGTGTTGTTGAATGGTGTCGGACGCGAATATAATCACGGTGTATCAATTTTCTTGTTTAACTTACGGTAATCACTTATGTGTTTATTATAATGAGTTCTTCCAAGTTTTAATTATATCTTCATTTAAACACAAGTCAGGGGCACAAAAACTACAAGCCGAAAAAGAAGCAATTGAAGTGATCTGTCAGCAAAACATAATATTTTGTAAAAAAAAAAGCTAGTGAGTGAACGTTCATTCATGACGTTCTGCTTGAAGAACCTTCAACGAGGGGCACTCTGCACTACAGCCATGGGACTTGGAGAAGTGTAGTGCTACAGGAAGACAAAAACATTAGTGAGACTTTGTTTGAAACCAGTGGTAATACTTGTTCAATACATCTGGATAATATTCAATTAGATATTCTGGATCCTGACACATCGCCTAATGTTATTAATGATGCTGTCCGGCAACAAATTGTGCCCTATTCTTATAAATATGAAGAATTTGTGAAATTATCTAATACATTTCTAAAATATCTTACTGAAAAACCATTTTATGATTACTTACTTAGCTCAAAATCTATTAACCAGGGGCGGCCCTAGGGCGGTGTGAGCGGTGCGACCACATCGAGCACCGTTATAAGAGGGGCGCAGAAAATGGTACGATAGATCGTCTACCCGCCAAAATAAATTTTATTCAACAGTGATCTAGGTTGTGTGCTACCGACAGAGTCGAGTCAACTTGAGTTGCCCATCACTAGTTATTTCTGCCGCCACGCCGCTTGCGCCTCTTTCGCCGATCACGAGCTGTTGTTTTGGCGTTGATTCGTGTATGGGTGCATGTGTTGTGATTTGTGTCTATGCGGCGAGCTCCAAGTGAATTTGTATCGTTATCGTTAATTATTATTGTCGAAACGTTACTACTGTTAAAGTAGGTATTCTGTGAGTATCCTAAATGTTGTTATGTAATGTAAGATATTAGTAACATTATGTTAGAAACAACATCATCTTAGACATATTTGTGTTTACGTAGATCATAGATCATACAGTAGCCCTATGACTTCTTTAGTGCTGACTGACAGCTCAAAACTGACTTCTGACAGCCAAAATTTAGATATATACCTAAATTTTGAATGTCAGAAGTGACATTTGCTAAACACATGTTTTTGCAGATCATCTGGTTCGGCGTAGGGATACGTAATTTGGTCTGGTAACTTTTTAAAGCTGTCAGTCAGC
>CABFVX010004354.1:38115-67272 GCA_902151425.1 Timema shepardi | reverse complement strand
TTTATAGCAGAGGAATAACGGTACCTCTAAATGACCTGAAATGAGGTCAAAGGTCAAGTTGAGGCAGGTGGTCCTACTAGCTACTAAGTATGTTTGAGGGGTGCATGAGCACACTTGGTGACTTCTGGCGGATCTACACTTGATCACGTGATTTCCAATGCAAATATCAAGTGAACGTTAAGGGTTGACGGTACGTGAAGTAGACTATTTGGATGCATCCGAATCTTCTCCTGAGGAGGACATGTTCACGACTGACATAATATGACAGTTGAGTGTGTGGTGACTGCCCACTTGCCATGTGGAGTCTGCTAGAAGTGGCCATCTCGCAAATGATAGACAAGTGTGCGTAGAATCTTTTAGTATATTTACCATTTAGAAAAATGTCACTCTCAACCCACTAGACCAGGATACGACCCTCAGGTCCCCCATCAACATTCAAACAAGATAGTGACATGTTGGACTATATGGTCACTGACACGTCTGGTTTACTCTTTTTTTTTACCGTGTCTTACTACTTGTTCAGGTTATACGCTTATATGATAATTACTCTGTTAGGGTAGGGATGAGGAAGTAGGTATTTTATAAGTAGTAGTCTACCAGCATTTGCGTGGAAGAAGAGTGGGAAACTATTTAGGATAAACCACTCTTTGTAGATCTGACCAGGATTCGAACCCAAATCTTCACATTTTCGTCAGGCCAGTCTAACACGAGAGTGACCCCTTAGACTATTCGGTCACGAAAGTTTTATGAGTTAACGTCCATTGATAAAATCTGAAGCATAAACTTTAAAACTTGCAACATCACATGTGTGTTCTCAGCCTACTGGCTCCGTACAAGGCAGTAATTTTGCTTTTCCATATACGGCCGCGCACGGTCAAAGAAACAAACTAGTGTGAACGGTCATATTGACGATGGCTTACATCGCCGTACGTGGCCGAACATCACCTACCACTGGCTGAAATAAAGATTAATTTGTTTATTCTTTGCGGCTGTATTTGACAGAGCTGTGAATGATCTCTACTGCATCAGCTGAAGGATATTTTTATTAAACTCATCAATATTTTAAATGCAGGCTCATATTGACTCTCAATGGTTGATTCGGAATATTTAATAACATTAGTTCCAATAATTGTGGGAAAAGCAAATGGAATTTGAGACTTTTCGATCTTTCTACATACATTTTGTTTTTTCCCTCATTTTTTTAGATCTTTACACAAAATAATTGTTAATAAAGGACTGGTGTCTAAATTAGGGGTGTGAGACGAAAAATGTTCCCTGTATTTTTTCTGGAAAATTTTCAATTATTATTTCTGTAAATTAATGTCAACTGATTAAATAGAACTATAATGTAATCGAGATATAAATATCCCAAATGTCAACGTTTGTACTTAAAATTAGTTTCTACTGAATGCATTAACACTAGAAACATCATCAAACGAGCTTCGATGGCCGCACGGTCTAACGCGCTACTCTCGCAATAGTATAAACTGTCGATGACAGAGAGATCGGTGTTCGATACCAGTGGGTTGCACGGATGGTGGTTTTTCCTAATAGTTTTCCACTTCCACGGGTGCAATTCCTCTAAATTCATCCTTCCTCATTCTTAGCACATTATCGTAATTAGTAAATGGCCTATAACTCGAATGGGTAGTAAATCATGGTGCAAAAAATTAATAGTAAAGAAACAAATGAATGCGAAACCTTGTCGACCCGCTATGTTCATAAATCATACTTCAATTTTTATCATAATTAAGTTAATTAATATAATGTTAAGTTTGGCCTGGCATTTGCCCCCTCCCCCCTTTTTCCTCCATGCTTCCTATCTACCTCTGCCCCTCCCCTTCTTATAACCCACTCGTCTCTTAGAACACACTATTTTATGGTGTAATAAGCTCTAGGTCCCACCTCCACGATTTGACTCATCCACCACAAGCCACCACTGCGAAAAATTCTCCTATTCAAAATTTCCTGGAAAATTCTCATCCCTAGTCTAAAAATGCATAATCTGCTAGTCAATGTCAATTTTGAGTGTCGAAGCGCACTTTTCTGTAAATCTACACGCTATCTCGATGAAACTGTTTTTGAAGAACAGCCGTTGACCATATTGTACTGTCTTATGCATCATGCATGCAAGACAATCATCGCGATTGTCACGGAAAACTGATCGTATATGGCTATGCATGAAGGCGACTGACGCGCCAGGTTCGTGTGTGAAGGATTTCAAACATGTTTGATTTTCAGCCCACGTTAGACGTGCAAGTCTGTGATTGAAATGCGAGCATGACGTGAATGGGACCTACTGACAACACATCTTCGTTCAAGGGCTATTTATCACAGCGTGAACATGGCAGATACAGATTTTTACGTGATTTCATCAGTCAGCCATGTTTACCTATTCACTGGACAGACCAAACGCGGCTGACAGGAATGTCATGCATGCATGATCGTGTGTGGTCGACCGTCATCAATCATGGGACTGACAATCATGATGACTGGCATGCATGTATGATCATGTATGAGGCCCTTAGCAAAATACTGCCAAGTAAGGACAAGGAGCCACCGTGACCTTAAGCTCTTTTAGTCTAAAGCCATCCCTTTTGTCCATGAGAAAAAAATATGGACGTAGTAGGGTATGTGTGTTCTGATAGTGACTCAGATAAGGACCCTGTCATGTGACATTCTGATGACCACGGGGGAAAAAAGGACAGCTTGACAACTTCCCACCACCCCCTCACACACACCCATAACCATTGTTACACCGCAGTTGAACGAAGGACTTCCCTTCAAACGAAGATAACAAGAAAGTTACAGAACCATCAATCTTTCTAGCCATGAGGGGTTGACCATTATTAAATCAGTAGTACCAACTTAGATTTTCTTCCACTAAATCTAGAGTTATTTTTGGAGTGATTAAAATAATCAAGTAATGCCTTTTAACTACTTTGAATAATGCTATAATGTAATTTATAGCTGAAAAAACTTTGCTTTAGAGTTTAATTTATGGTTTTATATTCTAAAGTAATCTACGGGTAAGGTAGGAAATCTAATTTTGCATAATTGCCATAAGGAATTTTTCAAGTGGGTACATAAGTTTAAAAGTATCGTCTGAAATATTTTCTCTCTTAATTAACTAAAGAACTTAGAGTACTCATTTGCAAACCATATTTACCTTGAATCAGGAAATTGGGGGTGGGGGATAATTAAATTAAATGTTTAGTTTAATTTAATTATTATATTGTTCTGATCACTCCTGAAGTAGTTTTGGAAACATTAGGTGTTAAAACTGACATCAACATGGAGTAGACAGACAGGGATGGCTAGCTAGCTCTATCAGCAATTGCACGGGACAGCAAGTTGTTTTCTGGGGAGTGGGGGGAGAGGGGGCAAAAATGTGAAAAATTAAAAATAGTGTGACAATAATGTATTAAAAACACTTATTAATTCATTCCCTGTCAAAGCTATAACATAATTTTCAGAAATTAGAAAGTCATATTTTCCTATTGAAGTTTTGGTAAAACTGGTCATAGCTGATGAGCTGAAAATGTTCAGTTATTTCTGGGGGCAAATCACAGTGAGCTAATTTCACGCAGTGTTAAAGTTATAGTGTTTTAAGAAAACAGTACCATATTAATTATCAAATGATACATTGTATTGTTTCATATTGATTATTAGAGTTTAAAACAAATTTTAATCTGCAAATAGATATTATATCAGATAAAGGTAACAAAATATCAAAATATAGACTGTTTAAAAAAAAACTCTTGTTATTTTTAATAATTGTTTTATAATTTTTTCTTTTTGAATCCAATAGAGAGTATCATTTTCTTTTGAAATCCACAGGAATATTAAAATAAACTGCCCAGTGTACCAAACAAACATTCTCTAGCTTTTATCTTACAATATATATTTACTAAAAACCAGTAAGATTTGTGAAACAAACTAATAGATATGCACATTGTTATAGAACAGTTACACCAAAGATCATAAATGAAATAATATACACATTTAATCTATGGTATTAGGGACTAGGAACACTGTTACTCACTCACTCTATGGTATTAGGAACTAGGAACACTGTTACTCACTCACTCTATGGTATTAGGAACTAGGAACACTGTTACTCACTCACTCTATGGTATTAGGAACTAGGAACACTATTACTCACTCACTCTATGGTATTAGGAACTAGGAACACTGTTACTCACTCACTCTATGGTATTAGGAACTAGGGACACTGCTACTCACTCACTCTATGGTATTAGGAACTAGGGACACTTGTTACTCACTCACTCTATGGTATTAGGAACTAGGAACACTATTACTCACTCACTCTATGGTATTAGGAACTAGGAACACTGTTACAGAAAAAAAGAGAAACATGGTGTTGTAGCAGTAGCTCTGTGTGTGTGTACCAGTAGCTATACGTATTTTATGAGAGGTGCAACAGGGGTGTATCAAGTAGGGCTATTGAGGTAATGATAAAGGGGATGAGAGAGAATATCAGTGCTTTCGCAGTTTTTATTGCAAAACCTTTTTTTACCAAAATAAACAAACCATTTCTCCTCAAAAGTTGATATCAACTATTGTTGAATATATTTCATAAGCATAGCGATATTAGATGATAAACTTCTTTAAATGAAGAGAAAATGTAGTCTTTAAATTCCAGAACACCCTTTACATATATTAAACAACTGTTGATACTATCATGTGAAGATAATTAAACTAAAGTTGGTATTGAAGCAATATTTTTTAAATTTTGGACAAATAAATATTTTGCTATAAAAACTGCAAAATCACTGTCCTTTTCTCGCGTCCCCTTCCACCTCACCTTAACAAACTTAGCATAATCTTGGGAGGCCTTAACTCAGGAACTATCGATTTTATGTGCCCCCTAAGATGTATTCACGTACCCTAGGTTTAAAACCACTGATTTAAACCATTCAACCACCGAAGCAGGTGTTTCTTTGCTGTGTGAACTACTGACGTTATGTTTAGACAGATTTATTCTAGTTGATACAAATGATGCTTCGTGATGGCATCATTCTAAGTAAATTATTATGATAGAAGGCCCCTTCATTTTTCAATGTATAATACAAATTGTAATTCCTCTTGCAGTGAACATTTAATGACGTTGTCGTGTCGGAGATTTTGAAGCTATTATGTGAAGCGGGTTGCATCTAATTTGACACACCTAAGTATTTAAGTACTATCACACTTAGAGGCCAATGTACAAAACAGAAACAGGAGGAAGAAAATGAAACGTTCGCCTTAAGAGGGCTCTTATCTGTGAGCTGATTACCATTTATTTTTTCTTCTGACGAGTTTATACAGTCATTTTAATATTTTCTCCTTGAAAATATTGATATTCTTTTCATTGTAACCCGCCTCGGTGGTGTAGTTGGCTAACGCGCTTGTCGTGTTGAGCTCGACTGCTGAGGACGGGGAGATCGAGGTTCGAATCTTGGTCGGATGAACTGAGGTTTTTTTTTCCTAAATGGTTTTCCACTCTGCCTCCACGCAAATGTGAGTTCACTTCCTCTAATTCAACCTTCCCAATTCTTAATACGTTAGAGTAATTCGTACTTAAAGCGTATAACCCGAATGGGTAGTAAGACGCGGTGCTAAATATTATTATTATTTTCATTGTACATTTTTCTTGTTTCCTATTCTAAAGAGACATATGTTACCACGGAATTTTTTAATCTACATCCAGGCACGAAGATTAAGTGGTAGAGGGTTCATAAAATATAAGTTTACAAAAACAACAACTTAAAGATAAAAATAATAATGCTGTAACATTGAAATACTATTTTTAAAATTATTTAAGAATTTGTGGTTTTTGTTTCAACCATATATTGTTAAAACTTGCTGAGTAAAAAGTAAATTCATTTAAATGGGAAATACTATCTTGTCCGACTGTGAAGTCACGGGTAGGTAACGTCCTCAACAAGTTAACTCATAATTTGATCCACTCCGGTGCTAGAGTTATCCAAGCCATCAATCTTACAATAGAATGGACTGTCGATGATGGGGATTGTGGGGTTCGAGTATTGGTTGGATATGCTGGGAATTATTATCCCAAATAGTATGCTACTCTCCATCCACACATGTAGGCCTGCGAGCACATTATGTATAAACTGCACCTTTATAATTTCTAATTCATTAGTACAGTGGGTTCAAACCCTTTCTAGTCTAGAGCCCAATTCTGAGAATTGGATGCTGACTCTTTGGTCCCCCACCTCCTCTACCCTTTAGTCCCCTCAATTCAAAAGTAATAATCATGAAGAAATTAGTGGTAGTGGCCTGAAACTCATATTTAACTGCTGTACTACTACATTCATATTTAATTACTTCCAGGTAAATATATATATAGATACATTTTAAAAGTTTTTGTAGCAGGCTAACCAATCTAGCTCCGTACTACCTAAATGGACTACAGAAAATTATTTTTCAAAATAACACACACATATATATATATATATTTCTAATTATGTATACATATATCTATAAGTGTATAACTCCATTTGTTACATACCACGCCCCGGAACATCGCTGGACAAGAACGGCCCCATAGGAAGAGGTTCTGTGGCTGGTGACCACGTGCCATTCCCCCCCTCCCCCCCTCTCTTGCTCTCCCATAGTTCATAACGTCCAGCCAGTATAAAACCCCACGGCTCACTGGGATCGACACACAACATCAACAACAACGATACCAGCCAAATATCCTACACGTTTGACTGTCTCTTCGCTCAGCAGAAACTACAGAACATAGGGGTCACGACGGTGCTGCCGACAGACACACCAGATAGACGGAAGTAACGTGCCGTAATGTTTGAACTTTCCAATTATAGTGCGTAGGTGGTTTAACCACCAATATGTAGATTTCAGGAATGGTTTCCACGCTTATTGAGAGTGTCTGTCACTCTTGTGGTTACTTTATATACCATTAGGTGTGACATGTTGGACATGCCATGAGTGTCCTCTCACATCACAATTTGTCCTACTCGGTCCTTAAGACCACCGGTTTAGTTAGGGATGTGTGTCTCACTCCTCGGCCTGCATGACCACATTTTAGTCAGCACGGCCTTCAGGCAGGAAAGGTGCTGTTTAGGTTGTTCCAGACCTACTGGTTATACCTAGCTAGGTATTGGTTTGCATAAATGGGGTAATATGGGCACCTCACGCCACTTGTGTTGTTCAACTTGTGGGTCATTTATGCCCATCAGGCATGGCTCGCGTTATATATGTTTTCTAAACTAGATTGTTCACTTGTTTGTGGTACTCAACTAGTGGATCGTTTCTGCCCTTCTGGCTTGGCTCGCGTTCTATATGCTACTAAGCCTTATTGTTAACCTGTTTACGGTGTCAACTTGTGAGTTTTTCCGGCCCTCCTGGCAGGCCCCGGTTCCATTTTTGTTTTCAAGTCTGGCTATCTTTTAGGGGCTCTTTAACGCCCTCTATATTGATTGCTGCTCGCGTGTAGTTGTAATTCTCAAGGTCCTGGCTTTTACCAATTGGTGGCTTGCCAGGCCAAGTAAGATAAGGGCTAGAACCCTGAATTGGAACGTTCCCTAGACATTGTACCGGCCTATGTATGACCGGAACTAGCTCTTAATTATCTGAAACAAATTTAACTCAAGTTAGCTTCACTAGCGTATGTAGTCCTCATCTCTTAAGATAGGTTTTTTTCTATTATGCTGAACAGATTCTGTTTTGGCCCTGTTCGCGTGTAGTAGCTTGTAAGTCGTTTTTTGCAACAAATTAATTAATTGGCGCTTCACGCAGAGTTCACTCTACGAGTGTGTTTACATTTTTACTTGTAGTTGTGTCATTTATCATGGCTCTCACTTTAGGCCAGATTAGGAGTGATGTGATAGTGTTCTGATATTACTCTATGTATTAACTTATTTACTTGCTTCATTAAACTCATATGTCAACATGCATTTCTATCTTCCACATTCTAGTGTTCTCCTGTTATGTTCCATTCCCTTGTTTACGTAGCCAGAGTCTTTAGTTTTAAATAGAGCGCCGCTGCAGTTTGGTCTAGTTCAATCAAGACTTAGTAAAATTACAACTACCATGGTGGAATAGAACTAAACATTAATAATAAAGTTACACAGTTAAAAAATAAGTACAAGAAAAAATATAATTTTTATCGCCGGACAAAAATTCCCAAATTTGTCGACACGTTTGATCAATGGCTACGTGCTACCAGATGTACAATACGTCCTAGTTTGAAAAATATGATCACAAAATAACTGCACTTTGTATTGTGAAGAGATTTATAAGCACATAAAGACACGTTAAAACATAACATTTGCCAAATGCTTGGAAACAAAATTAATTAAAAGTAAAGACAAAATAAAATATTAATATTATAATAAATTGTGAGACAATTTTTTAAAAATATTTTGTTGCCTGTTATTATAAACATAAAAAATATTTTTGTAGTATTCATAAGAATCTACACGCCCCTTTATTGTCCCCTCAAGGGTAACGGGGGCTTAGCACCATCCAGATTGAGAAATACTGCCGTTATTAGTGTATACGGGTTGTTTATAAACTTACTGCCCAAAATTAAACCATAGTATATGTTGGCATAAACAAACAAATGTCATCGTAAAAAAAGTGTTAAAAATTCATGTTGCACTACTAAATGCTAGTTGAAGCTAGACTCAACAACGCCGGGAATATGCAGCTGTAAGTATGTACAGTGCGTACGTATACAACAAGTTACATGTATTTAGGTGAGAAAATCACAGCACGTGTTCAAAACTCCCTCCCTTACTGGGTCACAGCAATCAGTATCAGTCAGTTGTATTTGACGCGGGATAAGCAGCGTTGCTCGCGGTCGAGGACCTCCACCCGCCTAATTATATGCAACTTGCTGTGCACGTACGTACCTACAGTTGCGTACTCCAGGCGTTTCCGAGTCTTAGCTTTATTTCTTTATTATTTTAGTAGATTACTTTTCCGGATACTATTTTACAAGAAATTTATGTATTTTTCTGCCCCCATATGCTGTGGTTTATGTTTGGGCAGAGAGTTTAGAAACACCCTCTTTATGCGGGTAGCTCAAACAGGTAAGAAATTTAAGCCTTTTCACTTTGTATATTTATTTTTATTAAAATAATCAATGTCAGAAAGAAATATGTTAACTTTTATTTAACGTTGACGTACTTTGACGAGCAGGACTCGCACATTGTATCCTTCCTTATACTTCATATAGGGCAGGAGCTGTATACATAAAACTTGGCGATTTTATTCCTTCTATTTAAAACAAACGTTTAGTTTTATTCTTATTTCTTACACGAATTGAAGGTGTTACTGCCATAGACGACAGGAGTGGGTGTTATAAATAAAACGTGGCAGTTTTATTTGTTATTTTTCTTAAAAACATTGTCTCCTCCATGAATAGCAGGTGTTACTTCCATGGACGGCAGTTTTATTCAATAAATTTCAACCAAAACTTTCACGTAGTTTTTTTTTTACGAATAGGTGTTACTCAATTATTCATACAATCAAGATATAAAATGGCGTCAACTAGTAAAGAGAAAGTATATCGGTCTAAATATGTCTAACTAACCAAGAAATAACACAGATACTTCTTGATTCCGACAGTGAAAATGATTTAGTCAATACTAGTGATAATGAGAATGTAGAATTTTCTGATGATTATGATGGTGAAAGTGTATAACTAACTGAAAGTGTCAGCTTTCTTAAAGTGATATCTCTTTTGACAATTGTGATTCAGACAATCAAACAAATGTAAATATTGTTGAAAATCGAAAGCATATATATGACAATTGAGACTGTGCATGGCCTTCTAGCAATCATAATCCACTTATTTATCCTTTTTTCGGTAAGTGTTGTATTCCAAATACTATTATTGCTAATCTAGGTGATTCACCAAGTGGTTTTTTAATGCTACTCCCTCTTTGCTTCTAATGATTTTTTGTGTCAAATAGCTAACAAAACTAATGATTATTATTATTTATATATTAATAATAACAATTTTTCAACTGTGAAATATGATTTTAAGTTGTTTCCCACAACTGGTGATGAAATTATTACGCATTTTATATTGTCTATTCTTATGTCACAGAATATAAAATCAAAGTTACAGTACTAATGGAATAAACGACCAATAATTGAAACATCAATATGTTATCAAACTATGCCTTATAAGAGTTTAGGCTAACAAACAGGTTTGTGCATTTTTCTTGTGATGAGAATTTACAGGATAGGTTACGAGAATTGAGTCCTGTTATAACTCATATGGATAAACGCTTTTATGAATTCTACGTACCTCAGTAAGACATTAGTATTTATGAGAGCTTGATGAAATTCGAGGGATGTTTAGTTTTCAGCCAGTGCAATCCAAGCAAGTGAGCACGCTTTGGTATACATTTTGTATAAAATATGTAAATAAAATTCTAGGTCTTGCTCAAAGTTCAAGATCTACATAAGGCAAGATTTAGCAGCAAATCCAGACTCTCCATATAGTTAGTCTATCGTTATTGGTCTAGTAGACACATTCCAACACAAGTAATATATCTTGTACTTAGATAATTAGTACAGCTCTCCAGATCTATTTAAGAAATTACTTGATAACAGGGTAAGTGTTTTAGGTACAGTCCAGCTAAGAAGAAGTAATTCGCCAGCTGACCATAAACCTTGAAGCTAAAATGAGGTGAGACAGCACACCGTTCGTGTAGCAATATATTAGCTCTAAAGTGTAAAGACAAGAAAGATGTTTCTCTACTTTCAACTCATCACAAAAATGCTGATATGACTGATACAAGGAAGAGGAGAAGGATTCGCTGACAGGGAATAGTTGGAGATTTTATATCAAAGCCAAAACCTGTTCTTGATTACATTGGAGGAATGAGTGGTGTAGACCGCATGGATAAAGTTTTTGCAACCTTTCCTCGTATGAACAAATATGTCAAGGGTTACCGTAAAATAAGTTATTATATCATGGACATGGCAATTTTCAACTTTTACGTTATGCACAGTAAAATAGATAATTGTAAAAGGTTGATATATTCAAACTACAAACTAAACCTTGCAGAGCAAATCTTGGAAAATGTAGAAAAATTTAACTACAAAATTCGAGGTCGTCCTTCGATGGGAGACTCCCGAGCCAGACTTCAAGCCAAACCATGGGAGACTCCCGATCCAGACTTCAAGCCAAACCATGGGAGACTCCCGATCCAGACTTCAAGCCAAACAATGGGAGACTCCCGATCCAGACTTCAAGCCAAACAATGGGAGACTCCCGAGCCAGACTTCAAGCCAAACAATGGGAGACTCCCGAGCCAGACTTCAAGCCAAACAATGGGAGACTCCCGAGCCAGACTTCAAGCCAAACAATGGGAGACTCCCGAGCCAGACTTCAAGCCAAACAATGGGAGACTCCCGAGCCAGACTTCAAGCCAAACAATGGGAGACTCCCGAGCCAGACTTCAAGCCAAACAATGGGAGACTCCCGAGCCAGACTTCAAGCCAAACAATGGGAGACTCCCGAGCCAGACTTCAAGCCAAACAATGGGAGACTCCCGAGCCAGACTTCAAGCCAAACAATGGGAGACTCCCGAGCCAGACTTCAAGCCAAACAATGGGAGACTCCCGAGCCAGACTTCAAGCCAAACAATGGGAGACTCCCGAGCCAGACTTCAAGCCAAACAATGGGAGACTCCCGAGCCAGACTTCAAGCCAAACAATGGGAGACTCCCGAGCCAGACTTCAAGCCAAACAATGGGAGACTCCCGAGCCAGACTTCAAGCCAAACAATGGGAGACTCCCGAGCCAGACTTCAAGCCAAACAATGGGAGACTCCCGAGCCAGACTTCAAGCCAAACAATGGGAGACTCCCGAGCCAGACTTCAAGCCAAACAATGGGAGACTCCCGATCCAGACTTCAAGCCAAACAATGGGAGACTCCCGAGCCAGACTTCAAGACAAACAATGGGAGACTCCCGAGCCAGACTTCAAGCCAAACCATGGGAGACTCCCGAGCCATACTTCAAGATAAACAATGGGAGACTCCTCAGCCAGACTTCAAGACAAACAATGGGAGACTCCCGAGCCAGACTTCAAGCCAAACCATGGGAGACTCCCGAGCCATACTTCAAGATAAACAATGGGAGACTCCTCAGCCAGACTTCAAGACAAACAATGGGAGACTCCCGAGCCAGACTTCAAGCCAAACCATGGGAGACTCCCGAGCCATACTTCAAGATAAACAATGGGAGACTCCTCAGCCAGACTTCAAGACAAACAATGGGAGACTCCCGAGCCAGACTTCAAGCCAAACCATGGGAGACTCCCGAGCCATACTTCAAGATAAACAATGGGAGACTCCTCAGCCAGACTTCAAGACAAACAATGGGAGACTCCCGAGCCAGACTTCAAGCCAAACCATGGGAGACTCCCGAGCCATACTTCAAGATAAACAATGGGAGACTCCTCAGCCAGACTTCAAGACAAACAATGGGAGACTCCCGAGCCAGACTTCAAGCCAAACCATGGGAGACTCCCGAGCCATACTTCAAGATAAACAATGGGAGACTCCTCAGCCAGACTTCAAGACAAACAATGGGAGACTCCCGAGCCAGACTTCAAGCCAAACCATGGGAGACTCCCGAGCCATACTTCAAGATAAACAATGGGAGACTCCTCAGCCAGACTTCAAGACAAACAATGGGAGACTCCCGAGCCAGACTTCAAGCCAAACCATGGGAGACTCCCGAGCCATACTTCAAGATAAACAATGGGAGACTCCTCAGCCAGACTTCAAGACAAACAATGGGAGACTCCCGAGCCAGACTTCAAGCCAAACCATGGGAGACTCCCGAGCCATACTTCAAGATAAACAATGGGAGACTCCTCAGCCAGACTTCAAGACAAACAATGGGAGACTCCCGAGCCAGACTTCAAGCCAAACCATGGGAGACTCCCGAGCCATACTTCAAGATAAACAATGGGAGACTCCTCAGCCAGACTTCAAGACAAACAATGGGAGACTCCCGAGCCAGACTTCAAGCCAAACCATGGGAGACTCCCGAGCCATACTTCAAGATAAACAATGGGAGACTCCTCAGCCAGACTTCAAGACAAACCATGGGAGACTCCCGAGCCAGACTTCAAGCCAAACCATGGGAGACTCCTCATCCAGACTTCAAGCCAAACCATGGGAGACTCCCGAGCCATACTTCAAGATAAACAATGGGAGCATTTTCCTGAACACATCCCTTCCACAGAAAAGAAGAAAAACCCAACAAAACGGTGCAAAGTGAGTACCACTTGTGGAAAGCGGAATGAAGCAATATGGCAAAGTAAAAAGTGTTTAGTTCCTCTTCATCTCCCAGAATGTTTCGAAGCTTTCCATACAAAGAAAGGTTATTGAGAAAAAGAACACTTTATAGGGTAAATCAACACTATGCTTTATAAAAAATATTATATTATGTATAAATTGGATTTTTCTTGAACATAAAAGTATTTCACTCGAGAAGAGTAATCTTTGTCGAGATTAGATATAATTTGTTATGATAAGAACACGCATAGTGTGGAATAGGGAGGCCAGATAAAAACCAAAGGATATGGGAGAAATAATATATTGGGGGGGAGTGAAATAAGTAAAATAAAGTGTTTAAGAAGAGAAATAAAGATACATAAATGTAGAAGGGAGTGCTAGGAAAGAGGGGCTATAGTGGTGGTGGATTGAGGGATGGAGGGGATGGAGAAATATGTAAAGGGGGAGGGAGTAAAAATATAAATGGGAGGAGGAAGAGGCAGGATAAAAAGTGATAATTTAGCATGATATCAAAATGCTGTTCAGGGCATTGTAATTGAAAATATAATATAGAAGTTATATCAACTAAGCTTGGGCATAAAATATTTTGACATTAATTTTGAATGGCAATACTGGTGTAAAACATATCCAGGTTAAATTGTAAGTCAAGGGGTTAATTTAGATTAATAAATGGACAAATACCGGTTTCGGTGACCACGTGGTCTAAAGCGCTACTCTTGAACTAGAATATACTGTCAAGATCGAAGTTCGAATCTAGGTCAGGTGGCTCTACAAAATGGCTTTTCACTCTCCCTCCCCGCAAATGCGGGTACACTTCATATGAATATAGTCTCCTTAATTACTAATATCATTATTGTAATTAGTGCATAAGCGTATAACCCAAACGGGTAGTAAGAAGCAGTACAAAAATAATTGTATCATAAACGTACATGTGGTTAGCAATTTTTGGTTTAAGCCCTTTTATGAACTACGAATACCTATTTTTGAAAGGACTTTATTTGTTTAAGAATAAAATAAAGTTCTAGTTAAATTTTTGCAAATATCTAAGTGTCTAGATATAATTTTCTCCCTCAATTTTCTTGAAATAGCTCTGGTGCGAGCCATCATCCTGTATTTACTACGAACTCCGTTAGTGAGCACCGCAAACATTGTGTCATGCTTCATTCTTGACTGGGCTCCATGCTGTGCACTGCTCCCCCTGTTAGGTATGTCTCCCGTACAACAACAGCATGGGGTCACAACGGTGAAGGAAGAAGGAACCCTGCAGAGAAGGTTATTGTTATTTTTCAATAACTAAAACTTTTCATTTTAGAGAAAAAAAAGTATTTGGCAAGCCAATACAATTTATCACGAAAATCGTGTTTCGCATACCTTTAGAGCATTCCTTATTCAACCCGATGGAATAATTTACCAGTGTAGTAAGAATAGAGTTGAAAAGAAAAATATAAATAGAGGGAAGAGAAGTGTTCAATAGTTATCATAGATCTCGTCCGCAGTCGTAGGAGAATATCTTCTGTAATTGGATTCTAAACGTATTATTTTTAAATCAAATATGTTTATATCAATTAGAAGACTTTTAAAACATTTTTTTAATTATAACACCTACTTTATCATGTAGATGATGACCTTGGTAGTCTTGGGGTAAAGTGCACACATCAGGACCCGATATTCGTGGGTTCGTAGCCCACCAAGTTCAACTTATTTTTCATTAACAATAAAAACCCATAGCACAACTTCATTTGAAGAGTAAATAATATGTCAACTAGGGCATATAAAAGAACCTTGAAGCTTAAGTGAAAATATATTTCCCAAAAAGTTGGTAGACCATTTTGCGCTCGTTCATAGAAATTCAGTGTGGAGGGGTCTAGTGCTCTTCGTGTATTAAAACGTATTCAAATATCTGCATATTTATAGCACGGAAGATATGGATGTTTAAGAGTAATATAAAAAAAAGAATTCTACAAACAAATGTTTTTATTTATGTGAGATGTTGAATACAAATAAAAAACATAACAATTGAAAGTAAACTTGCTCTGCATTGCTTGTGCAAGAAATGGAGAATCATTTTCCACGTAACTTATTCCAAACCTTACAGTGTTTTCACACTGGGACACTGGTTTGTGGCAAAAGCTGACGGAATTACGGTGTCCGAAACTTAACTATCAAAAAATTGGGTTGAGTTTTAGTATGTTTTTATTATTTAAAATTGACTCCTATGATATACTATTTGTCACTGTGTTTAAAAACAAATAAAAAAGGAGAAGAGTAAGAAATGATTAGCTACGTGATCGGTTGGAGAAAAACTTGTTATAAAAACAATTGACTATTTATGGCATCCTAAGTGACAAAACAATTTTCTACATCACATATTAAATCATCGGCTCTTGTTAAATATAAGATAATGACAGGAGCAAGAAAAACAACAGTGTTCTTGAAGTCGTAACTACATTATACAACTGACTGCTCGCAAATCTTTATTAGAGGTACAAACGTAGATCTTCACCGATGTTGGTAGGAAGGCTCCTATTCAAACTAGTGTAAATTAAACTGTGACCTTGTCAATAGCTTATAATGGAGCTTGGATATAGTAAGATTGTCAGTAGCATATGATGGAGCTTGGATATAGTAACCTTGTCACTATCATATGATGGAGCTTGGATATAGTAAGATTGTCAGTAGCATATGATGGAGCTTGGATATAGTAACCTTGTCACTAGCATATGATGGAGCTTGGATATAGTAGGATTGTCACTAGCATATGATGGAGCTTGGATATAATAGGATTGTCAGTAGCATATGATGGAGCTTGGATATAGTAACCTTGCCACTAGCATATGATGGAGCTTGGATATAGTAAGATTGTCAGTAGGATATGATGGAGCTTGGATATAGTAAGATTGTCAGTAGGATATGATGGAGCTTGGATATAGTAAGATTGTCAGTAGGATATGATGGAGCTTGGATATAGTAAGATTGTCAGTAGGATATGATGGAGCTTGGATATAGTAAGATTGTCAGTAGGATATGATGGAGCTTGGATATAGTAAGATTGTCAGTAGGATATGATGGAGCTTGGATATAGTAAGATTGTCAGTAGGATATGATGGAGCTTGGATATAGTAAGATTGTCAGTAGGATATGATGGAGCTTGGATATAGTAAGATTGTCAGTAGGATATGATGGAGCTTGGATATAGTAAGATTGTCAGTAGGATATGATGGAGCTTGGATATAGTAAGATTGTCAGTAGGATATGATGGAGCTTGGATATAGTAAGATTGTCAGTAGGATATGATGGAGCTTGGATATAGTAAGATTGTCAGTAGGATATGATGGAGCTTGGATATAGTAAGATTGTCAGTAGGATATGATGGAGCTTGGATATAGTAAGATTGTCAGTAGGATATGATGGAGCTTGGATATAGTAAGATTGTCAGTAGGATATGATGGAGCTTGGATATAGTAAGATTGTCAGTAGGATATGATGGAGCTTGGATATAGTAAGATTGTCAGTAGGATATGATGGAGCTTGGATATAGTAAGATTGTCAGTAGGATATGATGGAGCTTGGATATAATAAGATTGTCAGTAGGATATGATGGAGCTTGGATATAGTAAGATTGTCAGTAGGATATGATGGAGCTTGGATATAGTAAGATTGTCAGTAGGATATGATGGAGCTTGGATATAGTAAGATTGTGAGTAACATATGATGGAGCTTGGATATAGTAACCTTGTCACTAGCATATGATGGAGCTTGGATATAATAAGATAGTCAGTAGGATATGATGGAGCTTGGATATAATAAGATTGTCAGTAACATATGATGGAGCTTGGATATAGTAATGATTGTCAGTAGGATATGATGGAGCTTGGATATAGTAAGATTGTCAGTAGGATATGATGGAGCTTGGATATAATAAGATTGTCAGTCGGATATGATGGAGCTTTGATATAGTTAGATTGTCAGTAGGATATGATGGATCTTAAACGCTGAAGAATGACTGTTATTGGACCAGACATTGCTGCGCCGCAGAGTGTAAAGGGGCTATTGATACTGATGTACTTTTAGACTATTCACCGTTTTCCCAGTTAGAAAAGGCTCTTAAGGTTTTGATTTTCTGACCCTGTTTAAAATACCATTATACAATAGGATTCAGAAAGAAAAAAATGTTTTGTCAGTTTCAAATTATACTAAAACGTTTGTAATGCACAGACATATAATCTGCAACTCTAATCTCACCTATAAAATAATACTAATAACATAGTAAAATATTATAAATACTGTTCAAAAAATATAATGTTTGTATCTTCTAAGAGCTTCTTACTCCCTATTCGTTTAGAGGTGATCCACTCCTTTTAGCATTGGTGGATTAAAAATGTTTGTGGCCTAAGAGCTAAACAAACCTTTTTACTACATCCCTTCAATCCGGAAACCCCTTCACCCACCGCCACCCACCCTCAGACCCCCGTCCTGTCTGAGCTATAGTTTAAACACTATACATAGAAGTCATATATGATAGTAATAAGGGACTTACGGTATAATATAACCCTGAATGTAGCCTATCTGTAATGATCACTAAACAAGCTCTAACCTAATTTTTCGTTGTTCAGCTACTCTTCAGCTGCTGGCTTTTATTTCGATAACTTTTTTCAAATAATTTTTTTTGTAGAAAAAATAAATATTAATCAAATAGCCAAAGCTATAATATTTGTTTTGGTAAAGATCTACTCGCATCTAGATATCATATATTGAAAATTGGACAATGGCACATGGACACGGAAATCAAACCCCCGGTCCTTTTTCTAAGTACTCCACTGCTCTAACCATTGTGCCATCCAGAAATCGTCCCGTATCCAGGGCATCGGACGATTTCTGGTTAACTCAACGGTTTGATCATTGGCGTACTTAGTCAATGAACCAGGGGTTCGATTCCCGTGTCCATGTGTCATTTTTAAATTTTCAGAAAAACAAATAGATGGATAATGTTAACTTTTCAATATACATATGTAGTTTTTTTACAACGTTTGTCACTCCTCTGATTTTGCCGCCCTAGGCCATAGCTCCATGAGCACTCCTATAACAAGCACTGCCCTGTTAGATGTTCACTGGTAAGTATTGCTGTCCTAAATTGAGCTATATTATATTGTAACTATTCTGGTAGGAAGAAAAGTAAATGACTGTCACAAAAGTTAGTAATAATACTTTCATACAACCCGCCTCGGTGGCGTAGTTAGCTAACACACTAGTCGTGTTGAGCTCGACTGCTGAGGACGGGGGGAGATCGAGGTTCGAATCTCGGTCGGGTGAACTGGGGGTGGTTTTCCCTAAATGGTTTTCCACTTTCCCTCCACGCAAATGTGGGTTCACTTCCTCTAATTCAACCTCTTCAATTCCCAATCCATTAGCGTAGTTAGTACTTAAAGCGTATAACCCGAACGGGTAGTAAGACACGGCGCTAAATAATAATAATAATAATAATAATAATAATAATAATACTTCTATACATTCATGTCTCAAGTAATGAGATTCACATCTTTAACTTCCGTTAGATATTATCAATATTTATAAATTTAAATTAATAATAAAATAAAATGTTAGCGATACTCACCATAAATCGTTGTGTTTATTTTCTAAAACTGTTCTTCCTACCAGAATCAGAGTATAGATTAGTAAGTGTATTTGCACTTTTTATAGCAAAACTATTTTTTTGGTCAAAATAAATTAAATATTTCTCCAGTAGAAACAATGAGTTTAACTTTCTTCATATGCTGACCTCATCTGTTCTTGAATATCTGTTAAGAATGTCCTGGAATTTAATGACGACTTTTTCTCTTCTTTTAAAAAGTTTCTCTTCTGATGTCACTATGCTCATGACAGATTTTAAACAATTGTTGATATTAAAATGTGAATGAAATTAAAATCTATGTTTGTACTGAAGCAATAATTTATTTATTTTGACAAAAAAAAAGTTATGCTATAAAAAAAAAATACAACCACTGGCTTTGCTCTCGTGGTCTCTACATCCCCAAATTGAACCTTCAAAGACTTCGAGTCAAAATAAAACAAAAAAAAACTATTTCTTTTGCAAGACCGGTGATGTGCTTCCCCTTCTGACGGATCCAATCCTCTTCTTTTACTTTTTTTTTATTTGCCTGTATCTCAAGTACGTTCTCACCGTCTGCCTGAGAAGTACCTCTGGAAGTCGTTCCAGGCTGTGTGGAGGAGCCGTGATAACTCCGGTAGCGCTGGATTACATGGAGGACTTAAGGAGGATTACGTGACAGGTATAGGAGGGGGTGAAGGAGGATGGGGAATTGGGATGTTGGGGCAAGGGGACGGGGGTAAGATCTTGTCAATATGGAGTTAAGGGGATCAAATGAATGAGGAGTAAATGAATATCAAGGACGAGTCGGATCATAAAATGGAAGAATATGACATTTAGATGACACCACAACATTCTCACATGAGTTTTCAATTACATGTTCTGGCTTCTGCAAACGACGTAAAGTTATTAAAATAGTTTGGTATTAAGGAGGAAATCTACTGAAGCGCAGAGACGCTTATCAAACGCTCAAAGATTCTGCGTTATTTATAAAATGTTTGACATTAAAAAAATAAAAATGACATTGTGTCTCTCCACTCGTTCTGGTTGTACACGTAGGAACTAATTACACTAAAGTATTAGGAATGAAGGAGGCTTAGTTTAGAGTCAGTTACAAGCATTTGAGTGGAATAAAAGTGGAAAATAATTGAGGAAAACCCACTTTGAGTACACCCGACCAGGATTATAGCTCCGATATTTTCGTCACTAACAGTCTAGTCTATTGTTAGTGAGATACTTAAGACCACGCGGCCACTGAAGCAGGTTTTAAACAAAGTATAATGATAGTAAATTAAAAAAAAATATACAGCTTTTCGGCTGTATGAAAAGTATAAATGAAATTTTAAAATTTGTCATTCTTGTTCATAGATTTATAGATTATTTGGTAAATATTTACCTTGAAATTAAAGTTACTCAATGGTTAACCATTAAAAAATATCAAAAAAAATTCCTAAAAATTTTCAAATATTCTAAGCAATCCTAACTAATATTATAAATGTGAATGTTAATTTGCTTGTTTATTTATTTGTTTGTTTGTTACGCTTTCACGCCTAAACTACCCGACCGATCTTCATGAAATTTTGCATACACGTTGTCATGAGTACATAAAAGGACATAATGTACCTTTCATCCAGAAAAAGGTACTGTTCCCTAGGGATACAGAAAAGGACATAATGTACCTTTCATCCAGAAAAAGGTACTGTTCCCAAGGGATAGGACATAGGGTACCTTTCATCCAGGAAAAAATACTGTTCCCGAGGGATACAGAAAAGGACATAGGGTACCTTTCATCCAGAAAAAGGTACTGTTCCCAAGGGATACAGAAAAGGACATAGGGTACCTTCCATCCAGAAAAAAGTACTGTTCCCGAAGGATACAGAAAAGGACATAGGGTACCTTCCATCCAGAAAAAGGTACTGTTCCCTAGGGATACAGAAAAGGACATAATGTACCTTTCATCCAGAAAAAGGTACTGTTCCCAAGGGATACAGAAAAGGACATAGGGTACCTTTCATCCAGGAAAAAATACTGTTCCCGAGGGATACAGAAAAGGACATAGGGTACCTTTCATCCAGAAAAAAGTACTGTTCCCAAGGGATAGAAAAATCATTTAGACGGTTGTCCGTCTTAACAACTCGGCCTACTGACATGAACATGAATTGCAACATGATACCTGGAGTACAGAAAAGAGGGTCTGTGGTATCCCGGAAGAAAATCTGATAACCCGAATTAAAATCGGTTCTAGAGTTATTTTAGGCACATTTATCTTTAAATGATTAATAAAAATCTGTTCCCAAGTTATTTTAGGCACATCTATCTTAAAATGATTAAAAATAATTACATTCAGCTAATTGAGCTCTGTCTGTTCACCCCGTTATGGTAAATGACTAAATTGTCGTAAGAAGTTTGGTATAATACTGTGATGAACTCAAATAAAATCATTATTTTTACTAAAGTGCCTTTAACGTTTAATACTATAACAACTCAATAGATGGCGTGGTATCGATTTGTACTATTTAATGTAATAAGATTTAATTACTCCTAAAATCCTATAGATGGCGCTGAGCACATTTTAAAACGTGGTATCATTTTGTATTATCTATAGCTATTTTAAGCTCATAATTGTGAAGTTTGGAGAAAGGGAAGAAAGGGAATTAGGGGACCGTATCGATGGGAAGTAACAATACATGTTTGCGATACATTTGTTAACAAACATTGATTAGTTACCATTTATTCATCTGTGTTTAGTCCTATTTTAATAATATTGTAATTGTTTTACGTTTTCAGTTTATATTGTTCCTTTTTTTCCTTGAGCGATAGTTTATCATTTATTAATTTTAGGTTAGTTATCTTACTTCTAATTCTATATTTTTACCTTTAAGGCAATAGTTTGTTTGTTTTAATTTTTAGGTTGTTTTTTTTCTCAAAAAAAGTTTCTTTTTCTTTTTTGAAATGCTTCACAAACGTAATTCTAACTTATCCAGGAGCTCATCGCAAGCCCAGGCAGCTAAGATTGCTCGATCCCATGACGAATTAAGGAGGCAAGAACAAGCGGAGCGACAAGCTGATTTGAGAGCTGATGAGACACCTTCTCAAAGCCAGGAAAGACTGGAGGACCAAGCCACCCACCAGGCTTCTACGAGAGCAGCTGAGTAGCCCTTTCAAACACAATTGCGTTTGGAGGAACAAACCGAACGCCAGAGAGCTCTGAGAGCTATTGAAACGCTCCTTCAAACGCAGCACAGTTTGAATGAAAAAAACTTAACGCCAGAGATCTTTGAGAGCTACTGAGACTCCTTATCAAACGCAGCTCCGTTTAGATGAGCAAGCCCAGCGGCAGGCAGCCATTAGAGTAACAGAAACTACACAAGACTCACAGGCGAGAAGAATCGTTCATACAGAAATGCAAACCAAATGCCGACGAACTTTTATGCGTTTCAATTGGTCCGTATTTAATAATTCTTGATTTGAATACGATCCTTTAATTGATTACAAAAATCATACTTTAACTGGGGTTGGTTTGATGAATAAAAAATGCCAGTTTTGTAATGCTTTGAAATGGAATAATGAGACCGCAGGGATGTGTTGTTCTAATGGAAAAGTTTCCCTTCCTTTACTTGGTGAACCAGAACAACCTCTGAAAACTCTATATTTATATTATGCAAATGAATCATGGCGCTTTTTAAATAGAATTACAAAGTGTAACTCATGCTTTAAAATGACATCTTTTGGAGTATATAAGGAGATAAGAATGCCCGGGTTTTTGCCAACCTTTAGCGTACAAGGTCAGCTTTATAAAGTTGGTTCACTTTTTCCAACAGAGAGCGAACAGCATAAATTCTTGCAAGTATATTTTATGGGTGATGAAGAAAAAGAAGTAAGCTGTCGTTGCCTATAAATTCAAAGAGTTGAAAGAGATACGGTATTAAAAATTCAAAGAATGTTATATAACCACAACATTTTTATAAATACCTTTAAAACCCCAATAGAGAACTGGCATCAAGAAGAATATAAAGTTGTTATCCATGCTGATTGAACTCCACGTGGCGAACATGAGAGGCTCTATAATGCACCCACAATTAATGAAGTTGCTGTCCTGGTCAGTGGCGACCAGTTCTCTTCACGAGACATAATGTTACGAACACACGATAATACACTTACACGTGGAGCCGATATTCATAAGTTTTATGATGCTTTGCAGTACCCATTAATTTTTAGCAAGAAACAGTCAGGAAACCATTTTGATATTCCACTCATTAATCCCACAACAAAACAGCCAGTTCCCAATAAAAAAGGTTTCATGCGTGGATTTTTACGCCTATCATATGATGCTTCGATAAAATGACTTTAACCTCCTTCCGCGGTCAAGACAGCTTTTTCACCAATTTTTAGTAGATATGTACATCAAAGTAGAGATCGAACGTCTTCGTTATATTTATTTAAACCAGAAAAAACTGCGAGCTGAAAATTACATTCACCTGCAAGATGCGATTAGCACAGATGGTAATATAAACCCCAACAATTTAGGCAGAATGGTTATTCTTCCCTCTACTTTTGTGAACAGCCCCCGCTATCTGCATGAATACACACAAGACGCTTTCGCCTATGTGCGCACTTACGGCAGGCCTGACATATTCGTGACATTCACTTGGAATCCATCATGGAAGAAAATAATAGAAAAGCTTATGCCCGGGCAAAGAGCTACTGACCGACACGACTTAGTTGCCTGCATGTTTCGTTTAAAGGTCCAAAAATTAATGAATTTTATTACAAAGGGAAAAGTATTTGTAAACGTCCAGTGCCACATTTATTCCATTGAATGACAGAAACGAGGACTCCACAAGAGCACATTCTTATTTGGTTGCAAGAAAAGCTGCGTCCCAACCAAATAACATAACAAGCGCCGAGATTCCGGATCCAGAACAAGATAAAGATTTTCACGATACCGTGGTCAGAAACATGGTTCATGGTCCCTGTGGGGCACGCAATCCAACATTGCCTTGCATTAAAAATGTAAAATATACAAAAAAATTCCCTCGAGAGCTGCTAAAGGAAACAGTGCACAAAGATAAGGGTTAACCTTTATACAGATGAAGAGCACCCGAAGATGGTGGTAGAAGTGTTACGATTCAGACTCGCAGTGGGGTGGTCCAAACTTTTGATAATATTTGGGTTGTGCCGTAAAATATTTAATGCCCACATTAATGTAAAAGCCTGCAACTATGTTCGTGCTATTAAATATATTTAAAATATATTAATAAAGGGAGCGATCAGGCGATCTTCACTCTGCGTAACGAAGGCGTAGCGTAAACTCTTAATTAAGTAGAAACCTATCAAGCAGGGCGATATGTCAGTAGTAATGAGGCAGCGTCGCGGCTCCTTTGTTTACCCTTACACGAAAGACATCCGACTGTTACACATCTTGCCGTACACTTAGAAAATGGACAGCGTGTTTTCTTTAATGAGAGTAATTTCCAGGAAAGGATCTCATCACCTCCTAAAATCACATTAACTGCCTTTTTACAGCGTTGTCAGACAGATACTTTCGCTAAAACATTATTGTATTCCCAAGTCCCCCATTATTATACATGGAACACCTCAAAAAAGGAGTGGAAACGCCGCGTTCATGGTACGCCTGTTGAAGATTTGCCAGGGGTTAAATCATTATATGCTCTTGGTCGTGTCTACCCCGTCCATGTAACGAACTTTGAATGCTTTTGCCTGCGCATGTTATTGCATTATGTTAGAGGTCCAACTAGCTGTAAAGACCTTAAATATGTCAATGGTCAGGAATGCGGAACATATAGAGAAGCATGTGAAGCTCTACGTTTGTTAGAGAATGATAAACACTGGGACGAAACTATGGAGGAAGCCGTGCAGTGCCGTTCACCTGACAAAATCAGTGAACTTTACGCAACCCTCATATCATCTTGCGGTCTTTCCAATCCTCAAACACTGTGGGATAAGTACAAAGAGTACATGGTGGAAGATATTTTCCGGCGACTACTGCAAGTACATGAAGATATGACTTAATGAGCAGATCTACTACGAAGCGCTGACGAAAATTGAAAACAAGGTTATGACAATGACGGGGAAGAAACTTCGAGATTTTGAAATAGTAAGTCCTCAACGATCAAATAAAAATGACTCAAACGATGAAATTACTCGGGAATTAATCTATGATTTCACAGCATTGCAACAGAAAGTAACCGAATTAGTTCCTCGGTTGCTTCCAGTACAAATTCGCGTATTTAAACAGGAGTTACATCAAGTAGTCAGGGAATGGTGTACTCCTCTCTCTCGACGCCTCTGGAGGAACCGGGAAAACGTTTTTGCTGAACTTATTATTGGCGTTCATAAGAAAAGACCAGAAAATTGCTGTTGCACTGGCTTTCTCCGGTATAGCAGCAACACTACTGAACAGCGGCCGTACTGCACATTCCATTCTAAAATCTCCATTAAATCTTGAACTTGCACAGGAAGAGTTACCCATCTGCAATTTCAGCAAAAATAGCTCTCGAGGTATGATGCTACGACAATGTAAGCTTTTTATGAAAGTACGATGTCCCACAAAAAAGCTATAGAGGCGTTAAACCAAACTCTTCAGGACTTTCGAGACAGTATAGATATTATGGGAGGAATGGGAGTTTTACTGGCTGTTGACTTCCGACAAACTCTACTGGTGTTCCAGATGGGCACACATGCAGATGAAATCAAAGCCTGTCTCAAGTCATCAAGATTGTGGGCAAAAATTAAAAAATTCAGCCCAACAAAGAATATGAGAGTCCACCTCTATAATGACGTGGATTCAGGACACTACGCAGAGATACTATTGAAAATAGCGATGGACGTTTGGACACGGATGCTGAAGGTTGTATTTTACTTACAGGGGAATTCTTTAATTTGGTGGAAAATGATGTGGAGCTAATTGCTAAAGTTTACCCAGACTTACAACTAAATTTTAATTGTGATCACTGGTCGTGTGCAAGAGCAATTCTTGCACCAAAAAATGAAATCGTTAACAAAATCAGCAGTGACATTTTGGAAGAGGTGCAGGGAGAAATAAAGGAGTATTTGTCAATAGATACAATCATGGACACCGAACAGAGCACTTCATATCCCTCTGAGTTTTTAAATTCTCTGGAGCTATCGGGTGTACCCTCGCATAAACTACAATTGAAATTAGGTATACCAGTTATGCTTATGCGAAATTTAGAGGCACCCGGATGATGTAATGGGACGATGCTTCGGATTACACAATTAGGGCAAAATATAATCTGTGCCACCATTTTAACAGGTGTGGGAAAAGCGTAGTCATACCGCAAATCCCAATAATCCCCACTGACCTACCATTTCAATTCAAAAGACTCCAGTTTCCAATCAAACTTAGTTTTACTATTACTATTAACAAAGCGCAAGGGCAGGTAACAGGAGTGCATTTGGAAAAGTCATGTTTTTCCCATGGCCAGCTATATGTAGCATGTTCACGTGTGTCTAATGTCCAGAATTTGTATGTATTTGCGCCAAATGGAAGGACATACAACATAGTATATGGGAGCGTCCTTAAATAATGATCTATTCTGTTCCCATGATTGCAACGGCCAAGAACAAGCTAATATAAGGGATGTTCATTAACTGTAGGTAAAATTTAAGATGGAGTGGGGTTTTCAATTCGCGGCAAGGCATAACCTATGCCTCTAATGACACACACTCCGTTACTTCTTTTCTACTCCTACACTTAATCCTTATTTATGTTGTGTAGTTTTTATGTTTTTTATTTCTACCTGTATTGACCAACAACCTGAATAAGTTCATCGTTTTTATTTTCATACTTCCTGCGTCGACCGACAACCTGAATTTAATGACAAAATAAACATTAACGCGTGCTAAGCCGCGGGCAAAAGCTAGTCGTATATATTTAGTGAACAGCTTCTGGGTAGAACTTTTTTGTAATAGTTCTGAACAAACTTTGTACAATTTTTTTTTACAAAGATTTGTTTAAAACATTGTGTTTTGTGTACCAGGCTTTATACCAGCTTGTTTCAGACACCAAAACATAATCCCGAGTTGTTAATTTCTAACGTGGCTTAAGGAAACTCAGTCTTCTCGGTAATAAATAATCGTCCCTGACCTACAACTGAAGAGCGTAATTAATCAAACGTACAAAGATTGGACTGTTTTTTCTTTTCCTAAATGATTGCCACAATTTCTCACACGACATTACTTTTTACCATCTAATGAATATATTCAAACAAATAGAAGGTTTGGTGACTATTTAAAGTAAATAAACCTTTAGATTTAATTGTTATTCAACGTTAAATACTAAAATAATTATAACACATATATTTTTGTTTACTAATTGTATATTTGTTCATGCACTCATGCAAAGTCTAAATTGTTTAAACAATTTTTTCTTATGCAATTGAACTTTAAGAATACTTTTATGTTATTCCGTTACTTTATTAATTTTCGGACCGGCATCTTGATATAGTGGCCCATAGCTAATAAATTAGATGTCCTGGGTTTGATTCGCGGTGGTACCACAGGTATTCTAACTGTAAGGGAGACTGTTTCTACCTATGTCTACACGATCCGGTTAGTTAGGCTTAAGCTAGGTCTAAGATTTCCACTGTCTCCACACTTCCATAATCACTATCATGACGTCATCTCATTGCTGGTACGTATAGACAACATCCAAGGTAAACACTGGGCAACGTTTTGTTCAACCAGAGTGGTTAAAAGTCTACACACACGGCAACAAAATAAGATACCGCATCTCTCACAGTCAACAATGACATATGCTAGAAGAAGAAAAAAATTCTTACATAAAACACAAAATTAATCAAAACTTTGAATATAATAGCAAAAATGAAAGATAAATTTGTTCGCAAACAGCTTTTACAATAGTGAATTAATTTAACCCATTTAGGGATATCAAAAGACATCTGTAATAATAAAGGAAGTGTTTTTCTGTGTGTGTTTGTGTACGATGCTCAGCCAAATATACGGCACGCAGAGATCTTAAATTTTTAACAAAGGTGTACGGATGGGGGTCTGAATGCACCTCGAAGTTGGACTTTTACATTTTTAATTAGGCTATATTTAACAAATGTTTGAAGAAAATATTGTTAATCTGGTTTATAATTACGTTTCAGAGATAGCTGCGATAACAATATCCCTCATCCTCCTCGGAAAAAAAAGTACGAAATCGACAAGGAGAAAAGAGAGAACGACAACACGTTTCAGAGATAACGTGTCATTTTGAATATGTAGATGGGTCATGGGCAACGCCGTGTGGGATTGCTAGTAGTTTATACACCCCACCACATAAAATAGATATATTTTGCTGCCCAGTTTTTTATTTATATAAAAAAAAGCGCATAGTTCTAGTGTATAAACATTAAGCCTACTGCCGGTTAAATTCAAATTTGATATTGAGCAATACTATATTGCGCCACTCAATCTTGGTACGTAACCTTTGGGAATTTTCTTGTTACACAGCAGTGCAAAATAAGAAACAATATTTTTTTTTATAAAGAATATTTGGAATAAATTACAAAGTACTAAAGTTGAAAATTAAACCCACTGGTGACAAAGCGACTGGCGTATGAATTAAAAACTATGCGTCAAAGCGCGAGAGGGGGGGAGGGGTTGCTTAGGACTACGGACCAGTAAACTTAGCTCTAAGTTTAATTTATTATAGCAATCCTTAATTATTATTTTTGTGATCATCGCACTTTACTACCCTTACATTATTTCGTTACACATATCTTACGAGATTTAAGTAAATATCTTCATATTTAGGTAGAGTAGCGATTCATTCTTTGCGGTGCACTGTACCACTTTACTTACCGAGCCATTTTGTATTAGTTTTAAAATATCTTTCTTCTAGTCAACACCATTCAAAGCACTTCTATGTAGTTGTTGTTTTTCTCCGTATCTTAATAATATAATCATATAAACTCTATTAATTACCATGATAGTTCCGTGTAAGGAAGATAGAGATTTATTGAAAATGTATCTGAAATTAGGAAGAGTGTAAGTGGTACACCATTCAGAAACAACCCCTTTCAGTACATCTGGTATAGTAGCCGTGTCCTTTCCCATATTGTAACCGAGTATAGCATCCTGTTCTACCTCACATGTTGTAACCGAGTATAGCATCCTGTTCTACCTCACATGTTGTAACCGAGTATAGCATCCTGTTCTACCTCACATGTTGTAACCGAGTATA
>CABFVX010004354.1:20890-37672 GCA_902151425.1 Timema shepardi | reverse complement strand
TAACCGAGTATAGCACCCTGTTTTACCTCACATGTTGTAACCGAGTATAGCACCCTGTTTTACCTCACATGTTGTAACCGAGTATAGCACCCTGTTTTACCTCACATGTTGTAACCGAGTATAGCACCCTGTTTTACCTCACATGTTGTAACCGAGTATAGCACCCTGTTTTACCTCACATGTTGTAACCGAGTATAGCACCCTGTTTTACCTCACATGTTGTAACCGAGTATAGCACCCTGTTTTACCTCACATGTTGTAACCGAGTATAGCACCCTGTTTTACCTCACATGTTGTAACCGAGTATAGCACCCTGTTTTACCTCACATGTTGTAACCGAGTATAGCACCCTGTTTTACCTCACATGTTGTAACCGAGTATAGCACCCTGTTTTACCTCACATGTTGTAACCGAGTATAGCACCCTGTTTTACCTCACATGTTGTAACCGAGTATAGCACCCTGTTTTACCTCACATGTTGTAACCGAGTATAACACCCTGTTTTACCACACATGTTGTAACCGAGTATAACACCCTGTGTTTCTTTATATAGTTTATATTTATTTGATATAGTTATTTGACGTCCACTTTCTAAATAGATTGATTATATTAGCACATGAGAATTTCTATAAGTGAGGAAGAATGCACATACAAATTTTTCTGGGAGAGTATTTTCACATACCTTCCCCGTTTCTTTTACATGCTACAATCGACATGACACCGACGTCTTTACTTCCCCTCCGAAGGAAGTTGTGCTACGAATTTTTATCGCTCAAGGAAAATCCGTCCACCATTTGGGTCTAAGCCTACTATCAGCAAGACCTGAGTTAAACACCTTACTCCAAGACCATTGAGGTCGACTCCTCACATATTGTCACCAGGTATAGTAGATTGAGTATCCTCATAGATTGCAACTGAATATAGCATCACGTGTCCTGGCAAAGTACGTCACTTGCTGATGGGTAATAATGAATTAGCGCAAAGTAAATGAACCATCGCTTGTTCGAGTCGATGGGGCAGAAGTGATTACAGACAGAAAATCAGCGCAGTCACGTTGTGGAGTAGGGTTGGCATTGGAAACTGTCTAGCTCGTTTGTGCATTAAATTGGGCAGGTTACCCATTCCTCTGAGAATAAATATTCAGTCGTTGCAGCCCACTGAGACAAGAGACGCAAATAAGTCATCAATGCTGCCAACATATTTTAATAAAACACTAAATTAATTAGGGGTCATTCTTTAGGTGGGAATGCAGGGAAAGCGATGAGAAGTTAAAACAAATTTTTAAAGCTTTGGTATCAAAACTTTTTAGGTCAAAATATACACAATACGGTATCATTAGAAACTTAGAGTTTAATTTTCTTAACGTGGTGATATAAAAATTTCGTGAAAATCTGTAAAGGCTGTCCTGGAATTTATGGAAACTTTTTACCTTCATTCAAAAATTATACTTCTATAAAGCCACACGGCTGACTAATTGATTGACAATAATGTTTAGCCACTTCAAAGTGAGATATAAACTTGAAATTTGGCTAAATTATAGCTTCTAAACCGTAACCGAAGGGAAAATTCCAAAAAGTTTAAAAAATATATTTTTAACAAATAAAAATTCTTAATTGTGGAGCAACGTTAAAGTCAGTGTGGTCCTTTTTAAATACTTTCATTGTAGTAAGTAAATGAAATATAAGTGAAATTTTATAATAAATGTATTTCTTTTCTAGAAAAAAAATTTGTCTCCCTATCAAAATTGATCAAAACTTTACATAATATAGATTCTTACCCCCTCCCCCCCTTTTCACCTCTTAAGAAAACTTAAGAAAAGAAAATACTGAAACCCTCCCTTCCGAGAAAAAAAATCCCAATTGATCTCTCACTTCAATTATTTTAAATTCAAACAAAAAAAAAAAAAAACATTCAAATTTATTTGTCCCCCGTTAGAAAAAAAAGACCAAATTATTCAAAAAGGCTTTAAGCCTTTCTATCCACTATTTTACTATTTAGCCATCAGAAACATTCAAAAAGTATCTGTATCTAGCGAGTAAAAAAGACAAATTTGTGACTCTAATGTGAAACAACCCCTATTTAAATTTAACTCCGGTGTAAAGAATGGAATGGCTATGACCACCTCTTACTTGAAAGGAAATAACATCATAATGCTAGTATATTTGATGAAACTGTCAATTGTGAAGATTCAAAACCACTGAGACAATATTTAATTAATAGGAATGTTTTGTTGTGACCTTGTTAAAAATTAATAACAATATATAAATAATATGTGATGTATATAAACTTTCATGGTTAAGGAGGAAATATATACTGATTTTTGTAGGAAGTCTTGTTATTAAAGGTATTTTCCCTTATCAGAATCCTTCAATAACAGGATTTTGGAAAGAAGGAGTACATTATCGTTTATATCGAGCCTCCTAATAACATAAGTTTCATACGTTACAATAATATGTTTCTTGATATTATATATTATTTGTTCCTAGATATTCTTTTGTCTTTCGCAATAATGACCATAGTCTAATAAGTCAAAATAGGTCCACTACCTTGAATGGATCTACAATGGGGAGCCTTATAAGATATAACCATAGTGTAATAAGTCCAGGTAAGAATGTTACATTGCGTGACTCCACTATGCTGTAACTTATAAAATGGGGCCATAGTATAACCGATAAGGTGAGACTACCACCTTAATTGGTATACCTATTGTGTATCTTATAAAATATACCATGGTGTAATAACTAAAGATAAGACCACCACATTGCTTTATTTCACTATGGTGTAGCTTATAAGAACGGGTTATAATAGCCCTACCATGGTTCGAGCCCTGGTTGGTTCTGGTGAGCGAGTCGACTTCGGTGGTATTAGGTTAACGTTCTCGCCTCAGGACTCGATGTTCGTGGGTTCAAACACAGCTGGGGCTGTAGCACAACTTCCTTCGTAGGGGAAGTAAAGCCGTCTGTCTCATGTGAATATTACAGGTAAAAGGAGCTTAGAAGGTATGGAAAAATACCTCTCCCATATAAATTAGTAGGAAATTTCGCTCTCGCTCATAGAAATTCTCTTGTGCGTACATATTCAGTCGGTTAATAAAGTGCATGTTAAATACCTTAAATGATTTTGTTTTATCAATATTGGACTGTATCTACCTCACATGGGAATATACTTGTATGTAAACCTGACCAATGAGTGTTCTACTAATGCCAATATCACGATCAACTAACCTTAACTTAACGTAATGTTCCCTTAAAGTTAGCTTAACTTAAGAAAACAGATGTGTGATCACGATTCACGTAACTTAACGTAACATATTGAGCCAAACATCTGCATTCTCGAGTATGATCTGTGATTTGTACTCTTTGTAAAGTGATGATTTGTGAATGTTTATAATTTTCAATTGATATGATAAATATATATCATTAAACTTTTTGATAAATTTAGCTTTCTTATTTTAATTTAATTACTTTGTTTTAATGTCTGATCACTAGAACTTAAGCTAAAGAGTAGACCTTGATCTTAAAACCAACAAATGGATTACTAAATAGCCCTGTTGACGTCACTCGCATAATGATTGGCTGGCTGGATCACGTGGTACCCTTTATGTAACGTTCACTTAACGTAAAAGACCTCCCAGGACATCTCTTATGTTAAGTTAACTGCATCGTAATCGCTTCCATTTAAAAACATGAGAAGATAATTTACGTTAAGTTAACTGCAAGTCAACCTTAAGTTCACTGCATCGTGATCGATTCCATTTAAATACACGAGAAGATAATTTACGTTAAGTTAACTTTAAGTTAACGTTAAGTTTATCGTGATTCCGGCATAAGCGATGATAACAATAATTCTACAGATATAGTTTGGACATGCTACGACTACCGTGACAAACATACACGTAACACCACTGGTGTGGCTGTCTTTCTTTTGTTTCTTGTGGCTAATATCCCCCATAATACCCCTCTCACTTAAATGAAAAAAAAATCCTCAGAAGCTTTACGTTTTAAAATATCAAAAGTAAGTTCTGACTTTAATGAAATGACAACACTGAAATAATGTCGTTATCTTTTCCGTGTTCATTAAAGTTAGTCACAAGTTTTGTATGCAAAAGATTTTTTATCATATTATTTTAATAAGATTATTCAGAAATATGGAAACTTTATAATTTAATCTAAGCTCTGTTTTTATAAAATATTGTATATTATATTAGTTGTGTATAGTCCAATTTTCAATGGACTAATCTTATCTGACAGCAATATGAGTAACCGGCCTCGTAGTTTAGTGATCAAAGCGACTGGCTGCGAGCCAAGAGTCTCGGGCTCGTCTCCCGGCTAGTACCTTGGGTATTTTTCCCCAAAGTGTAACTACCCCAACGTTCATTATTGTTTGGTTAGTGAGGCTTAAGTTCGTTTTAAGTGTTTCCACTAGTTCCATACCCTCATATGTAAACAAACTCGTATGGCTCAGGTTGGCAATTTACGGCACGCATACCAAGAGTGGAGCGTGGTACTATTTTCAATGGCTCGCTAAGCGATTTGAATACAAATAATATAAAACCATTAATTTTAATTAAAAGTATTGATGTGATTATTAATTTTAAAAACAACGTGTTTTATGTTTCAATGATTCAGTTGTTTTGTTTTTAAATTTCAAAATATATCTTCAGAACTTTTATTTTGCAAAACATATAAAACTTTTGTATTTATTCTGATTGGTCTGATTTAGATTAAAATTTTAATTATTCAAGAAACAGTAGTTATTTAATATATTTGATTTAGAAACACTGTTGCATTTTATAAGATAAACTTAAGTTTTTTTAATAGTTGTACTAGTTAACTAGTATACAAATATAAACGATTTAGGCACTTTTAGGTTGGTTAGCACGCTGAGCAACTTTGCAATATTACTTCGGCACAGTATTACTAAAACCAGCTTTGGTGATCACATAGTCTAACGCGCAGTAGACTAGACTGACGATGATGTGGAGACTGGGATTCGAATCTCTGTCGGGTGTACTAAGGGCGGTTTTCCCTAAATTATTTTTCACTCTCCCTCCACACAAATATGTGTAGAATTCATATTAATAAAAACTTCATCATCCCTAAAACCATTAGCGTAATTAGTGCATATAAGCGTATAGCCCGAAGGGGTTATAAAAAACACTACTAAGAGGGACCCAGCTCCTGTACTTTGGTTCACCCTGGGCGACGTTGTGTGCCACCAGTGTGGCTAAAAATAAATAAAAAAGCCAGAGTGATTATACTATAACCCTATCTTGTAAGAATTTTTTTTATCACCACGTCCTATTTACCACTCGTTCAGGTCATATGCATATGTAGCAGTTACGCTAATTAGTTAAGTATAAGTAAGGTTTAATTGAGAGAAAGTGTACACGCATTTGCTTGAATTGAGAATGGAAACCAATTTAGGGAAAACTACCCTTAGTAGGCCTACACCGGACTGGGATTCAAACCCCTAACACTCTTCCAGTGGCAGTCAAGTATTGTGAGAGTGACGCATTAGACAATGCGGCCACTGAAGAAGGTCCTACCGGGTTTCAAAACCCAATATCAGTCAGTCTAACACGAGAGTGACGCATCAGACAATTCGGCCACTGAAGCTTATTAAAATATGCTATTTATGTGAATGTAGATATTCTTTGAAGGCTAAAGCAGTACCGGAACACCCACAGTGGTGGCCATTGTACATGCAGTCCAAGGGGTTAAATGCGTAAGGCCGAGGACTGCTATTTACGGGTATAGAGTGGATTCAAACTATATCTGGGTGATTTGGGGGTAGTTTATTAAGTTGTTGTTATTATTATTATTATTATTATTATTATTATTATTATTATTATTATTAGCACCACGTCTTACTACCGATTCAGGTTGTACGCACTTATATTAATGTTTAACTGGTAGGGTGATTGTTAGATGAAATGGAGGACCCACAGTTTAACGTGGGATTCGAACCACGGTGGAGGGTCTGGCATTCCACACATTCACAAGCTGTGATTAATACACGTCTTGTCAGAGGTGAAGGAAGGGTTTGGCAATCAGATAAATCTGTGCTGGGACTAAGGATTGAACCCCAGACCACCAGTATGGAAGTTTGACACCTTACACCTAGACCTCAAGATCACCCTTTTATTAAATTACATTCGTCAGTATGGTGTCCCATTCTCTTCGCACGCAAACAATATCCTTCATACCGTTTCTTTATAACTGGTTTTAGTAACGGGTGTGGCCCACATCAGTGAGCATACGGAATAAACGCCAAGCCCATCTATTCTAGTTTGCTTGTGAGTGAATGGCTTGAGGGTTCAAATACAAACTGGAGTCACTTGGACTTGTATTGAAAGACCTCAAGGGGGTGAAATTTAGTCTCGTTAGGACAAATGAGGAGCTACTTGAATAAATTAGTAGCTTTGGTTTATAAAACTGAGCTAAATGGATGGAGGGGTCTTTTTGTTGACCATATGACACCATATATCCGCAATGTTGGTCTTATCAGTGCTAACAGCTGTGGCCAATGGGTCAGTACAGGCTCACACCATGGAGGTTTTTTTTTTGTTGTATTAAATTTTTAAGGGAAAGTAGTTTAGTTTAAAACACTTGAGCCTTTTTTTTTGTTTATTATTTTTACTTAAAATCAAAAATAAGAAATTTGACAGGTCACACTAAATTTTAGATATTTCTTGATGTATCAAATTTATTAACTTATACTTTAAATTGAAGAATGTCATCTTGACCAATGTCCAGGTGTCCTTTTTTAATCTAACGAAAATAAATTTAGATGTGACTATAATCGTTATTAACTTAATATAATAGCTTGGATATAAATTAATTCATTTATTAACCTAACTCACAACAAATATTTCTTCTTCCTAGTGCCATAAAAAAACCTAATTTAGTTTAAAAAAAATATTGTTGGGTAGTAACGGACATAATATAATATTTTAATTTGTTTATTCAAATTTGTAAACTCATCTTTTCTCAGGATTATTTTTCACGGACATCCCATTAAAAAAATGATTTGACTCTGCTTTGGTACAACACTCGTTATTTCAAATTCTTTACTCTTTTTCTGTGGTTTATTGATTTATTTTTTTAATTTTCTCGCGAGTTATTTTTGAATTCTTCTATTTTTTTAAGTGATCGTGTTTAATCCAGTTGAACTTTGTAAACAATTGATGCAGGAGTGAATCCTATGGGGGATGGCCCCAATATTTTTTTTAGTTATCATTAACAATAATGATTACAAAATTATATCTATTAGATCTATGTTATAATAAACTCACTTGTAGATTTCCTGTCATGGAATATCTCACTAGATAGTTGTTTCACTTCATGATTTGATATACATTTTAAACACACAATTTAATTAACAAAAATTAACAAAATCTTAGTAGACAGTGAATTTGTAACCATTTTTTAAAAAGTTATCTAATAATAATTTCTAAATTACTTATTAATTTACTCTCGAATTTTGAAGTATTTTCCTTTCAGAATTTTCCGAGGGGGGACCTGTCCAGCCCGGTATAATGAGAGCAGCCCCCCTTCTCATGAAAATCCTGGCTGTGGTCTACCCTCCCCTCACGAAAATCCTGAGACCACCTCTGATTTGACGTCAATATCTCCGACCACCAAGTATTTTGTCTATTTTTTTTACCCAGTGGTTCTTAATCTTCTTAGTTAAGCGGACCCTCTGACCAGGGAACAGCTGATTCGTGGACAATTAAAATAGGATAAATGATGATTAAATAAATATATAATCATAATATTTTAATCTATAATAAGAATAAATTAGTCATAATGTATTTTATATCCATGGTAATCTTTTCAGTGTAAAACAAATTAAAATATAAATTAAAACAAAATAAATGAAGGTATTATATTTGCACATATTTTGTCCTAATGGTTTTTTAAACAATGACAAAATATTTACAATAAAAATTAGAATATTATACGCATTATATTGGTAAATTTATAATCACTATTGAGGCATGTGAAGAATGGTATAGAACTCTGATTCAACATTTAGAAGAGCAGAAAGGGCTTTCTCGAGAAAAAAAAGTGGTTGGAAACGTTATAAAATCTGTCAGTGCATTTTATAAAATTATTTTGTGTTGATTTACGAGAAAGCTAAAATAAAAGTAAATGACTAAATGCTNTTTTTCGGCTTCACTTTCTGCCGGTCTAATTTGGGAAAACATCGCTGTTGTCTTTAGTACATCCCAGTGATTTACATTTTTATATAGAATTTTATAAAATCTAAAAACAACAAAGGTATGTGGTGGACAAACCTCATGGACCACACTTTGAGAACCTCTGGTTTAGCCTGTATTATGCAGCTGTAGGCACTGCCGACACTCGCGTGCAATATTTCAGTAGAAGGAGTTGATGACTGTTGAGTATTTGATGTCGAAGCTTGTCCACTCCTATGAACTGAGAGTGGGTGCTGTTCAAGTTGACAGTTGTAGAGTTGTGGGAAGTTTATATATGTGTTGTTAATCAAGGCTCATGGATGCGAGCTTTTGTACTCAATGTGACCAACGTTCATTAGCGTCATTTTTTCCCCATCCATCCTTCGATTGAGACTTGATGTAAACGGATGTGGAGATATAGAAGCTTATGATTCGTATGATCTCCTAAATTGAAAATACGTTAATTTTAATGTTGTATTTTAATACTCTTAGTAGCCTGCCCCGTGGTTTAGTGAACATGGCCACGATCCCAAGGGTCTTGGGTTCGATTCCCAGCTGGTATCGATATTTTTCCCGGGGAGGGGAATTGCCCCAAAGGTCACCACGATCAGGTTATTTAAGCTTAAAAGTGTATACTGGTTCCACACCCTCATAATCACTATCATCATCACCTCATCTCATCGGAACATGGAAAGATCCTCCACGGAAAGGATGTATGATTAGTACATTCGGGCATCCCCTGGACAACGGTACATTATTACTGGCTGATAGTAAGCACTACTAGGCTACGATTGTTGCAGTCAAAACTCGCAATATTATTAATATCTTCAAAGCCAAATGCTGGTATTTTTTTAAAGATAGAATTATAGTAGTTTTGATAGAAATTGATAAATTCTTGTAGAAAGAGTTAGTTTTCTGAATAAGTGACTTCACTTTTGCAAATGTATTGAAATCTTTCGGCACAGGCTCTATTTATAAGCTTTAATTAGAAAATGATGAAAATTGGTTGGATACATTTCTGAGAATTATTGTACAAAATAATCATTTCACATTTTAAATTAATGCACTCCAATTTTACTTTACAACCAGAAAAGTTACTAAATAGACTTTCAAATTTCCATACAAGTTATTGTGGGCTGAATTAGTTAATTCTAATTGTTTAATAGCTATAAAGGAACACAAATAGTAAGGTTTTTAATCTTGGTCTCATATATATATTTATTTTTCTAAAGGGCCTAAATATTAAAATTGGACTGTATATTTAGACTCATATTACTTTGAGTCAAACATTTGTATCATCTATAGTCAACACTGGAATAAATAGGAGGGACAAGACTAACTCTATTTTCCCGCTAACCGCGTTTTCAATTTATTCCCTCGGGCGAACAGCAGAATAAAAATACCAACGCAATGTCAGGAAGGAAAAATGATGTGTTTCGAATAGATTTTACACCCCCCCCCCTTCCACTATCCTCCCTTCCCCCAATGATTTCCTGTTGTTTCTTTTTTTAGGTTATACGCGTAAGTATTAACTACGCTAGAGAGTTAGGGATGAGTAATTATGATTTTAAGGATAGGTACCCGCACTTGCGTGAAGGGGGGGTGGAAAAACCTTTTGGAAAATCCACCCTCAGTACACCCGACCCTGATTCGAATATCGAACCCCCTGTCCTCGGCAGTTTAATATTGAGAGAGTGATGCCTTAGACCAGTGGTTATCAATTACTTCTCAGCGTGAGCCACAGTTATACATTATATATCATGTACCTGGCCAGAGGGTGTGAAAACTTCATTTGAAAAATGCACATAATGTTATCAAAATCAAAACTAAATACCTCAAAATATTATGAACACTATTTTTATTTTAATATTTATAAAATATAAGTTATGAAACAAACTTTACTCTAGTTACTAAGAAACCTATGAGAAAAATGAGGGCGATTTCCTTCAACAATTTGTTTAAAATCTGTAGTATAGAATGTGGACTAATCTTATGGCGTTTTCAACATGACAATCTGTTAATTTCTTACTGTAACAATTTTTTATCTTGTTCATCTCAGAGAAGCTTGATTCACATTCATGTAGGTAAACCCAAACGGAGTTAAAATTATAATCGAGAGTTTCTTACAATTTGGATAACTAGTCATAAATTTAGCCCAAAAATTACTCATCGACTTAACCAAAAAGTTACTTTTCAGTTCGTCTGAACTTTGAACATATATTAATTCAAACTGTAAGTCTCTTTGGTCCATATCAGGTACATGACTTTGACCCTCTTGTTATAAATCTCACCTTCCCTCCTCTCATCACGCCTATCACAGGGATGTCAGACGTGCGGTGTAAAATAGTGTTGTTGGGTTAATTATACACTGTGTATATTTTCAGATTAATTATCTACCGCGGGCCGGACTGACGTAATTCGCGGGCCACATCTGGCCCGTGAGCCGCCTATTGAGAGCCACTGCCTTAGATCGTGCAGCCACCGAAGCAGGTCCTTTATATGTTGAATCACTTTCATTCATAGTCACCCAGGTCAATTTTTTTCTTGTAACTTAGTGGATCGGAAGGGTTTGAGTTCTATTCAGGTGTAGTAAGGGTGTTTATACCTAAATTGTTTTCCAATCTCTCTTCAAGAAAATATTGGTACACTTACTCTAAATTCAGCATTACTCATCTCTAACACAATAGCGTAAGTAGTACATATGCACACACGTTGTGAATATAAAATTATTATTATCATCACCACGTCTTACTATCCGTTCGGGTTATACGCACTTACGCTAATGTGTAATGGTAGGGTGATTGTGAGATGAAATGGAGGACCTACAGTTTAACGTGGAATCCGAACCACGGTGGAGACCTGGCATTCCACACATTTACAAGATGTCTTGTCAGAGGTGAAGGAAGGGTTTGGTAATCAGATAAATCTGTGCTGGGACTGAGGATTGAACCCCGGCCGCCAGCATAGAAGTCTGACACCCTACCCCTAGACCGCCAGGTCACCGTGAATATAAAAGGATTATAAAAAATATTGGATACAATTGATTTGGTATCTCTAATCTATTTTTATCAACGGTTTCAACACGATGACAAATCATTGCACCTTTAATAAATAACTTAATTTTCACCAGATCTGCACGTCAACTGTGTTTTTAATCAGTGTGTCGTAGAGGTGACGAGATAATCAACGCTAAGTTGATTAAAATAATCACAACAGTATTTAATCTAGTTTTTTCTGTTTTTTAATCGAGTCAATAACAGGATTTTGTTAATAATCATTGATAATGAAAGGTGGGGACCTTTATTTAGTTTACATCTATGGGATAGTGGGGCTTAGATTTTAAATACCCTGGCTCATCAAAGGGTAGATGAATATAGACTTTTGCCCTTAAGGTGAGAGGGTAGTGGACGTGAGAAAATATCAGTGTGTTTAGCAGTTTATATAACAAAACATTTATTTGTCCAAAATAAATTAAATATTGCTTCAGTAGAAACATAGAGTTTAATTTTCTTCACGTGGTGATATCAACATTTCTTGAATATTTGTCAAAGGTGTTCTGGAATTTTTTTAAAGCTTTTACTCGTCGTTTAAAAGGTTTGCTATCTAATACCGCTATGCTCATGATAGATATTCAAGATCTGTTGACATCACCACGCGAAGAAAATTAAACTCTATGTTTTTATTGATGAAATATATTAGTGTTTTGACATAACAATTACAAAAACACTTACCTTTTCTCGCGTCTCCTACATTTCCACCTTGAATTTCAGATTTTTACGTTTACACATAAAGAAAGTATTGTATTCGTGAACATATCTAAATTTTCTCTATATTACGATGGGTCTTGACGATAGTAATTATGAAGTTTTAGAGTCGGTGGGAGTCTTAACTTATCTCAACCCCTGGTTACCTACCGTCCGTTGGAATAATTCCTCTTAAGAGAAAAATACCCAAAACACTAGCCGGGAATCGGGCCTGGGATATCTAGGTTCATGTCCAGGTGCACTGGACACTCACTACCCTAAGGGGCCGAATAATATAAAATTGATTTAATTTCAAACGAGATTTATCAAAAAAATAAAAATAACTCAACCTTTAATAGAAGAAATAAATTTCATAATATCACTAATGTGATCCAAACAACGTCGGACAACTGAAGATAGTAGATTATGTGATAAAGTGTGTATGATTATGTCGTTGTGCTATACAGAATATTTACATTTAGTATTTGTTATAAGATTTTTTTAAATTTTATACGTGTTATCGTAAAGGTTTGAAAAATATTCTTATATCCCAGATGGGTAAATAGACAAGGTAAAAACAAATTGTCAGAGTGAAAACTATAAACAAAATAAATTTTAAAAGAAACTTTACACAAAATAACCCTTTCTGACACGGTGACGTTAATAAGGGTTGATAATTTTGTAAAATGAAACCGAAACCTTCCAAAGAAATTCTTTCTTAACTCATCTCCGCTTAATATATTTTTAACCCTAGTTTTTTTTTTAATATTTCACGCCTCATAAATTTCAAGTCACGTCTAAAATGAAAATGTCTTTATTCGTGATTGGAGAATGGGTATGTAAAACACAATCAAGGCTCACGGGTGAGAGCTTTCGTATTCGATGTGACCAACGCTCATTAACGTCATTTTTTTCTCATCCATCCTTCGATTGTTCTTTCTATTTTATCATGTAAAAAAATTGCCTCACTCCTAGCTTGTGAAAAAAAAAGATTGACAGTACGCCCTGCACTATTCCACCCATCCATCCATTTGTCCATCAATCTTTCCATTCCAGCTAATGGATAAATCTATCCACTAACCATTAAAAACGTCGCTTTTTAGCAGGCTTGAAGCGCGACCAGTTTTATAGGACTTGACAAAAGCTTATATTACGAGTGCACTTCGGGATAGAAGCACCATTCTTGTAAGTATAAATTTGATTAAAAATTGATTTTAAAATTGATTTTAGAACTGGCAACGCACATTAGTACAATACAATGGCTTATAAAAGTTAAATAAATCATACATATCTTAAATATAATAAGATATTACTTACTTAATCCATGGTATTAGGAAATCGAGAGATTATTGGCGTACTTACAAAAGTGTGCCACCTATTTCTAACTTGAGCTAGTTCTATCTAGACCATCTCATTACACTCTATACCTATCTTGAATTAGTTCCACCCAGTCCATATAATTAATTACACTCTATCCCTATTTTGAGTTAGTTATACCCAGTCCCCCTCACTACACCCTATCTCTTTATTGCCCATTCTAATGTTATTCTTCTGCGTATAGATCTTCCCACTGGTATCTTTCCAAAGGATTTGCCAGTCAATAAACTATTCAAGTAGAGCTGCATGTCCTTACCACCGTAGCCTTCGAGATTTTATTATTCCAACAATGTATGATGATGAGTACGGAGTATGTACCGCATCATTTTGTAATATCCTCCACTATCCAATAATTCTTCATTATTATTTTTTTACCAAATTTTATCCAAGCACTTATTTTTAAAACAATAAATCTTAATGAAAGTAGATTTATTTTTAACAAACGCAATCCTGATATTTTGATTTGAAATTTTTTCATAAAATTTCTTTATATGTAAATACACTGTTTTTTTATCATCAATTATTTGAAAAAATGTCATGTTGGCAGGCCTATAGGTCTAAGCATATAAAGACAACTCCCGTTTTCAAGTACTGGCGTACAGCAGGGTGATCTAGTTTTTTTAGAGGAATATTTGCTTTCAAACACATTTTCATAGTATCGCTTATGAAGGCAGTCTTCTCTGTCTTGGCTTTCTTCGCCCTCTAATTCATTTCTAAAATCGTGCTTTGTTGTTTTCTGTAACCAGAGACCACTGTATCCAACGCTTTCTTTGTAACATGTCCGCTAGAGAGGACATATTTCTTCAAACTGTCCAGTTTTCCCACTCAAGACGATTGTTACATACACCACACACTCAAATATTTGAATCGCGTAAAATTTGTGTTTTAAAATAACGACATGAACATGCGCACAGTGATGCGAGCACAAGCCCATATAGGCTATGTGCAACAGTACTGGTGGCGCGACTCGTGATGACTTTCTAAGTTTTTGCAGGGAAAATCCAAGCGGCATCGTGTTTACCGCGATCAAATTCTCTAAAATCCTAAAACATAACTCATCGTTTCTCGTAAACTGATTGAACAATCACAGTATTTTTATTTTCAGAATTTGTTATAAAAACCTTAAAAGACATTAGTATATCATTAAAATTCACTTAATCCAATTGATTTACTTTGAAAAAATTGTTTTACAATTAAATAACTACAATGAGGTTTTTACTGCAGACATATTTTCACTCTGTGTAAAAGTTTTTTTCTAATTGAGATAGATGGATAGTATAAGTATACGAAATGGTCCTCATTGTCTGAATTATATTTTGATATAAGACTCATTCCTCTATTGGATACGCAAGTGCAGTCTGATAGTAATAAGTCTATTAGCCTCGTCCGATAATCAGGCTAATCAATCACACATTTCATAATATCTGAGATCTTATAAATAAACTACTAGCATGAATTAGATTGTGTAAATAAATTAATAATATGCCTAATAGAATATACACCCCGCACTCCTAGCCATTGTTCACGGAGTGGATAAGATAAACATGTATTTGGCATCTCACTGGCAGGTAATGGAATTACATTACGAAGGTCCTTTCAATTCTATAAACATTGTGACGTCACTAAAGGAAAAGTATCGTGGATTGAATTATTAATTGGATATGTCTGTTCTACATAATATTTATAATCTTATACTGGATTAAAATAAAATAAAGTGTATTGTGAAATTTGTTTTTTCTTTAAAATTAGTGGATAATGTGAGGGAGGTCATAACACAATTCAAACAAAATGGGAATAACTTGATTAAGGCTGTCTCCAACACTTTAATTTACCACGTTACATAAAAAAAAGTTATATTTGTTATGTTTGTACTGCACAAAGAGATTAGATTATTTTATGAATTCGTTTATTTTGTTCAAATTGTAACTAAAACTACAACAAAAAATATATAAATGGTAATTTGTGAATTGTTTTTAATGATGAATAAGAATTTTTTTTAATAACAAATCATTTTAGGGTAGCTTAGAAATAATTTATTTCTGATAATTTGAGTTTTTTCAAATATATTTGAACAATTTAATCTAAAATTTATAGAGAGAAAGTGATTATTGTGATAAACAAGATTATGTGTTTCTTTTTAAGAGTATTATTTATCCAAGGGTAGCTTACTAAAAACCTATTTTTGAACATTTTCTTCAAAGTTATAATACACATTGTGACCACGTTAATGCGATTGTGTCGTAACATCTATTTTAGTTCTTTCAGCACCCTGTCTGACTAACCATTCGGGTCGTGCACTTACGTATTAATTGAGCTAATGTTTTAGTGGTGAGCTAGGTTGACTTCAGAAGACGTGTACCTTAACTTTCATGGAGAAGAGGAGAAAATAATCATTCTCTCAGGACACACGACCGAGAATCGAACCCTGATCAACCTGTTGTTGGCAGTTAAATCTATCATGAGAGTGATACCTGACCAAGAATTTGCAAACTTAATTTTACACAAGTCCAAATGAAAAAAAATGTGGGTCAATAACGTTTTATTCAGGAGTTTTTCTTCAATATTAGTTTAAAAAAATTATAAACACACACACAATAACCTGACATGGTTATGTTGAAATATATTTTGAATGTATAAAAATCTCAAATACATTGGTAGCCTAGTATTTTCTTTAGTTCATTCAGAAATGTTATACGATGGAATGTGAGTTGAGTGAAATAGTTAGGAAATGATATTCAAGAGAGAAGACAGATTCTCCATCTGGAAGTAGCTTTATAATATCACTTTTCCTAAGTTTCATGGTTGAAAACAATAATTGTTGCATGAGTATGAAGACGCGAAAACAATGCCTTAAATTTTTGGGCATGTTCCATCAATTTTGGTAAAGTTAATTTTGGAATGGTTTTTATGAAAAAATACCAGAGTTTGGTTGTGTTTAAAAAATCTTGCTCCACAACACTACCCTTTTTAACTAAGTATCCAACGGACCAGATTGAACACAGCGGCGGGCCGTATTTGGCCTTGGAGCCATAGTTTGCTCATCACCGCCTTAGACCATTTGACCACCAAAGTGTCCCCTGCTGACCAGTTGGCCTACTACAAGTACTAAAGGCTGCTAGTTTTAAATAAAACAATAGGTCCTTTGACTCTCACCCAAAGGTCACTGGGAAAACAAACTTAATAGAGACTGCGTCAAACATTGACAAATGTTTTGCATGAAAACAAAATTAAATAAAGAGACGAGAATATCGATTTGGTTCTTGCTCGTGTAAAATTTAATTCAGGAGATGGAGAGAGATTAAACCCGCTCTGATAAATGATACCATACTCCCTATTGACAGGGGGGACTTCCTTTTTACTTGCTCGCACCCCTCGTCGTATAGAGTTAGTATTGTGGCCGTCAATAAAATCGAACTCGAGATTTTGATAAATGTTGACGTTTCATGACCACCTGAACCC
>CABFVX010004354.1:0-20665 GCA_902151425.1 Timema shepardi | reverse complement strand
TTTTTTTTTTTTAGTTTTCTATCTAAGATTAATTTATAGTAAAAATTATTATTATTATTATACTTAGCACCACGTCTTACTACCCGTTAGGGTTATACGCTTAAGTACTAATTAGGCTAATGGGTTAAGAATTGGGAAACTAACCTGCATTTGCGTGGAGGGAGGGTGAAAACCATTTAGGAGAGTGAGATTCGAACCTCTATCTCACCATCCTCGGCAGTCTAGCTCAACACAAAACTATAGCGTTAGCTAACTACGCCATCGAGGTGGGTCTAGCCTTAAAATTAAGGCTGTTTTAATTTAGGCGGAAAATATAACAAATCTATTTCCTCAAATTTGGCTTAAACGATATTAATACAATTGTGGTGCCCAGGCACTGTCTAAACATTATAAACAAAACTGAGATTTTACTTTTCCCTTGAAAATTACTTTGATGGTAATTTACAAACGCAGAAATTTTAAATTTTGATAGTATCTTCGCAGCTAGTTGAGATACAAAATAGATTATCATTTCAAAATAATTGTAGTTAAGCTATATATATAAAACAGCATTTGAATTATATTTGTCCAAAACCAGTAGGCTATGAGATATTGGCAAGTACATAATTTTTAATTTGAGGTCTGAGAAATTGATTTTCATGCTCTTTGGTGAACAGAGAAATTATATTTTTCTCAATATATTTTTGTCACATTGTATTTTATTTCATTATTTATTTTCAGAGGAGTGTTCCTGAAACAATGCTTTTTATTTTGTTTCACATTTCTTAAAATGTTTGAGTAAATATCACCATTTTCAAACAAAGGAGTGAGAAAATCTGTACCATTTATCTTATACTACAGCTGTTCTAGATCACAGAATAACTTGAACTACCCTTCGGGACAGTACTTATTACCTTTTAGTATCCTCCATTAACCACGTAAGGATGCTGATAGAAGAAGGGGATGACGTTTAATGGCTACATGGTGTTACATGGGGGGATGGTAGGTACAGAACCATGTTACGTAACACATATCTTGATCTAATTATAGTGTTGAAAAATATATTTATTCATTTGGTACCATGTCTTACTAACTGTTCGCTTATATACTAATTACGCTAGTGATATTAAGGACTAGGAAGGCTATATTTAGAGGAAGTGTACCCACCATTGCGTTGCGGTTAGTTGGAAAACCATTTTGGAGAAACCACACTCAGTTCACCCAAACGAGATTCGAACCTAGATCTTCCCGTCATCGGCAGTCCAGTCCAATGCAATGGTAGTGCCTTAGCTCATGCGGCCATCAAAGCAGGTATTTATTATTATTATTATTATCATCACCACGTCTTACTACCCTTTCGGGTTGTACGAACGCTAATGTGCAATGGTAGGGTGATTGTGAGATGAAATGGAGGACCTACAGTTTAACGTGGAATCCGAACCACGGTGGAGGCCTGGAAAGTTAATATTGTTGTTCAAGTGTTAGCCGTTAGTAAACATAATTATAGATAGTTTTGGGGCCGTCCTTAGACACGTAAGTTTTTTTCCTTAAGTTTTATTTTAAGGGGGAATAGAAAGTTCCAAATTTATCTTAAGCAAGGTATTTATCAATGTTCATGGCGAGACCAAATCTAAAAAAAAAAAATCTAAAATAAACGTTAATTAAATTTCACTTATATTTCACTTATATATTATGTGTTACACCTAATTTTAATGCCTTAAATTATTATATAATTTTGTTTCACTCCCTTTATTGGCAATCCTATAGAATATTAATAACTAAACTGTTAAAATAACCTAATTTACCTAAACGTAAGATACTAATTAAGATAAAGATAAGAGGGAGCGGAAGACAGTCAGTCATATGATTCCATATTTGGAGAGGGGTGAGTGGTTTCAAAATTCATTAGCTATTAGCTATTTTGGATTTACTCAAAAGCAGTAGGGTTAGAATTTCATAATTTTAGCTTGGATACACAGATATTGTTATTCGATTTTTATTATTACTACTAACAAAATGGCTTACTACCCGTTCAAGCTATACGCAGTTACGCTAATGTGTAATGGTAGGGTGATTGTGAGATAAAATGGAGGACCTACAGTTCAACGTGGAATCCGAACCACGGTGGATGCTCGGCATTCCCCACATTCACAAGTTGTGATTAATACACGACTTGTGAGAGATGAAGGAAGGGTTTGGCAATCAGATACATCTGTGCCGGGACCGAGGATTGAACCCTGGACCCTCAGTACAGAAGTCCAACACTCTACTCCTATCCATACTGTCAGGATACCAATAATATATTAACTTTTCTGGGGGTTGCAAAATACATGTCTTCAGTTTAACTTATTTTACTAGTGAAAGGGAACACATTGGGAATAAAACATACTCTTCTTGAACTACTCTAAGGTAGTGGTGAGTAGCCCTGGGGTCGTGACCCCATAAGAGGCTCCAGAGATAATAAGGCGTCACTGGATTATTTTTTTATGAATATAATAGAGGATACGATAAGCCCTGTGTGGTAAAATACACCATTTGTATTCTTGTGAGCAAACAATATGTGCAATAAAATGATTTTGTTTATATACTACTAGCCTTAGAAACATTTATAGTGCCTCAAGTAAGTTGTAAGAGGAGAAGGCCTCAAGTAAGTTGTAAGACGAGAAGGCCTCAAGTAAGGTGTAAGAGGAGAAGGCCTCAAGTAAGTTGTAAGAGGAGAAGGCCTCAAGTAAGTTGTAAGACGAGAAGGCCTCAAGTAAGTTGTAAGACGAGAAGGCCTCAAGTAAGTTGTAAGACGAGAAGGCCTCAAGTAAGTTGTAAGAGGAGAAGGCCTCAAGTAAGTTGTAAGAGGAGAAGGCCTCAAGTAGGATGAAAACCAGATGGCATGAGATATTCTAAATAAAATATACCTTAATTAGGGTTGAACCCTCTAAAAGTATTGCACCACTGCAGTCTTGGTCAATACGTAAAAAATAATGTTTAGTCCCACATATGACGTTTATAATCTGACGTAACAGCTCAAATATTATCATTAGAGCGTTAACTGTGCATCTATCTATCCACACGATATGGTGCTTGATTTCAAAAACGAAGTATTTGTTTGGTTATGTACACTGAGAGGACGTCACGATTATTTAGGATCAACATCTGGAATGAAGAGTAAATATATACCAGTCAAACTTTAATATAAAAGGCCTTATTTGTGAGTTAGAAAAGCTATTATAGTCCTATTTTCATTGTAAAAAACAGTAAAAAACCACACTCAAAATATCTGGGTCAGTATTGATAACGTTAAACTATTATAATCAGATTTATTTTATAGGTATTGACATCTGCAGATCACATGCATTGACCGTTTTTTTTACATCCATTACTTTTTCCAGCCTGTGCTAAGTTTTTTATCCAAGCCATATATTTTCCACTGCCGGCTTTCCAGGCCTGTCGTAGCTTCATATGGCTTATAGTCTAACTTAAGACTAGGACAGGCACAACATCTAGAACCCAACAGTTAATTTATCACTGTGAAAGGGTAAACTCATATGTTCATCAAAGCTCAATTTTCTGCCAAGCCTGGAATCAAATCAGGACCCTTAGCTCACTAGGCAGACACATAACCGACTGAACTAAGTCATCGGATCCATGATTTGACTTATGACTTTGTGAAAGTAAATAATATAGTAAATTTATAGCTTTCTTCCAAAGAAAATTTTGACTATAGATCCACTTTAACACATTCATACGTGAAGTCATGTTATCTGCAATTGTCCCTTTTTATACATTATTATTATTATTATTATTATTATTATTATTATTATTATTATTAGCTATAAAAACACCAATAAATAAACTTTATGAAATTATACAACAGTATTTTTTTTCCTAAAGGGTCTTTTCCATGAAAAAAAGTGATCCAAAATGTCACTAACATGAGATAAGAAGTCTAGAAGCCCACAAAAGCTGAATATGTAATTTTAAAAAGAGGGCGAGGAATTTGTTGGGCTTTGGTCGGTAGTTTTTTTTTAACGTAAATGTCCTATTTGAATATAAGGATTTTTTTTAGCGCTGCGTCTTACTACTCATTCAGTTTATTACGCTTATATACTAGTTACGGTAGTGGTTTTACGGATTAGGAAGGCTATGATTAGAGGACGAGTACTCGCATTTACGTGGATAGAGAAAGAGTGGAAAACCATTTTGAAAAACCACCCTCAGTACACCCGACCGAGATTCTAGCCTCAATCTCTCCGTCATCGACTGTTTGATCTGCTGCGAGATTAGCGCCTTAGACCATGCGGCCACCAAAGGGGGTGAATAATAGTAATTTTACTAACTGTGACTAAGGCTAAAAATAAATAAAAAGCTAATATGATTGTATTTAGGTTGGCAGGTAAATTTTAAAATTTTACTACTAATAATAATAATTTGTGTTTATATTTTGTAAGAATAACTAAGTCCATAATGTTTAGGTTAATTGCTACTTATAGCAACTTTATTTTGAGCCATTTCTAACGATTAGTCGAGGCTATACTTTCTTAACAACCCTAGTGTGTAGAGATGAGGAAAGTAAAATTAAGATTAAGTGTACTCATATTCGCGCAAATGGAAATTGAAAAGCCATTAATTAAAAACACCTCTTTATATTCGGACGGTATTTGAATACCAACCTCTCCGTAAATGTAAAACCAAACAATATGAGACTAACGCCACTATTCACATGGACATTGGTAGATAATAAGAGTAATATGGCCAACACCATTCACGTATTTTAGTCTCCATGTGATGCGAAATCAAGACAGGTTTACGAATTATTATAAATACGGTTCCCATTGCGGTAATCTAGCCTGTTAAGATTAATCAACAATTAGAATCAGTAAGATTTCTTGAGTTTATAACATATTGTCAGGGAATTTAATATAAGTGAGGATTATCTTGGAAAAGATAGTGCGTAGCAATGTCCCAGTTCATTCCAGCAACACCAACCAGATAATGAAGAAGGTGTCTGACTGCTTTACCTGGGAGTGTCATTAGTTGGGATTATCTGACCCTCGGCCTAAGCCTGGCATATTATGTTCTGCTAGTTAGTGTTGTCTCTACAACCGGTACAGTCAAAATAAGAAATCTCATTAAATATGCATATCAAATCTATATTTGCAATGATCAGTTAAGTCACATTAATAAAATTAACGAGTAAGAGATAGGTTTAAAAAAAATCTAAATAATTACATTGTGTGGTACAAAATTAGATAAAATAAATTATCATGGTTTAAAAAGAAGATTATTTTATTTGATTAAAATGATGTCGTTCTTCTACTTTTAAATTGTTTAGGTATTAAAAAAATTCAACATATTTTAAATATTTCATTCAGTATACTTCTTATGAATGTCTAGTTATACTAAATTTTAACCCCATGTATTGATGGCTATACTTTAACATGAAAATCACAAAGTAGTAAGTTCGAACCTTTAAAACTCGTGAACTGTATTTATTTGAAATAATCACTGTTTATAGCTCATAATTATACACTTGTTAAAATTACACAGCAATTTTTTGTACTGTCGAATTACCTTAGTTATAATATACAGCAAGTTAACCCATGTTTATTGATTTTAAACTCGATTTTAATCCAAATTTGTAAGCACGTATACTGAGCGTAAACTTTTTCTACCCTGGTTTGCTGATTTCAGAAATATATATATATATGTGTGTGTGTGTGTGTGTGTTAGAATCATAGCTAGGTATAGGAAGGGTGATTTTCCTTGAATTATTTTCCACTCTCCTCCAACGAAAATGTCGATAAGTTCCCTCCTTAATTCTATCTTTAATTTCTCTACTATACTTGTGTAAGAATAGGTTCAAGCTCCTTTAGCTACCATCAAGTCAGATATATGTTTCAAGGACAGATAATAGGCTATCGTATCGTATCGTATCGTATAGTCACAAGTCAGGTATATGTAGCAAGAGGGGACAGTTTTTTACAACTTCAAATCAGGTATATATGTTTTAGGTGTAGGGCAATTGGCTAACTTAAAGTCATGTAATTTTGTAGTGGGTGGACAGTAAGCTACTTATATTATGTATATTGGGGACAGTTGAATATATTTCATTTTGATGCAACAAGGGGTGAATATTGATATAAATATTATCTAAAATGGTGTGAGTTTATTTTGGCTTTGACTGAGTAAAGCAATGTACTAAAATTGGGGGCTTAAACTTATTAATCTGTAATTAATTTAAACATTGCTGGCATACCCTTTTTATGTTCAGACAAATTTGTAGTTACTTTTAAGAAATAAAATAATTTATTTGTAATTTCATTCTATCGTAATACTACTTATACAAGCACTAAATAGTATTTACTGCGGAATTTTTAATAAATTTTCATATAATAATAAAAGTGTTTTTATTTATAAATTTAGTATCATCTTAATGTATTTTTTAACTTATTTTTAAAGGGCTACCAAATATTTTGCAGTAATATTTATTTCAAAGAAATGTTTCGTTAAACTTTTTACTCTGATTTTATAATCATGATGACAATATTTGCGTTTTTAGATGAAGAACCCAACTATTATCAAGAAACCTGCCTAGGTCACGTAGCTAGTAACGCGCTAGGTTTCGCTAGTTTCGTGTTGAGCTAGACTGCCAAGGACGGTTGTATCAATATTCGAATCTCGCTCGAGTGAACTCGGGTGGTTTTTACTAAATGGTTTTCCACTCTTCCTCCACGCAAATGTTGGTTAACTTTCTCTGTATTCTACCTTCCCAATTACTAAGCCATTATTGTAATTAGTACTTAATCAAATAACCCGAATGGGTAGTAAGATGTGGTGCTAAGTATTATTTTTATTATTATTATTATTATCTGCAAGAAATTATTTTATTGGTATTAAAAATTGCCTTAGTAAAACAAAGAATCAAAATATTATAAAGTATTTAACTGTTGTGTTTTCGTCTAATTGTTTAATTTATTTAATATAAATTTAATAGTTTGGTAGTTAAAATATTATAATAAAATTGGAAAATAGGCTAATTTTGAAATATTTTGTTAAACTTCTTGCGAAAAATAATGTTATTTATCTAAAATATTATAGGTATATTGATTAATAATATCCATTTTTTGGCATGTTGAGTTAAACTGTTGACAATAAATTGTATAATTTAGTATTTCAAGAAACTAGGCTTAAATTGAGTTTGATATGTGTTTTGAAATTTTAGACTAAATTACATGAAATTGTATAATTTAGTATTTCAAAGCCTCAATGTTAAATTAAATAATATCAATAAATTTTTAATTTTGTAGTTTAAAGGCTTGGGGTTTAACTCTTCACTTTAAATTTTACAGTTTAATAAATTCAAATAAACACCATCAAAGTACTTAATATTCATAAGATTTATATTTCTAATTTTTTGTGATCCCTTTGAGAGAGGATGTATAGTGATTGTCAAAAAGATCTAATTCAAGATTTTGATGGTTGTCAACGTTTAATTACCCCCTAAACCCGAAAAAATTATGCTTCCCTATTTTCCAATAAAATGACTGTTTCTTACATATGTAGGTAGCATCACTCGTTTTTATTATATCTCCACAACTCTTTGAGATAGGAAATAACTTATCTCCAATTTTACAACTAAGACGAATATAAAAAATCTTTATTTGAAATTATATTACTATAAAGCCACATGGCTGACTCACTCACTGACATTAATGTTTACCCACTTCCAGATTAGCTAGAAACTTGAAATTGGGCAAATGTATAGCGTCTAGACCATGACCGACGGGAAAATTCCAAAAAGTTTTTAAAAAATTCAAATATGTGGAGCGACTTTAAAGTCGGTGTTGACCTTTCTTTGGAGATCTCTTGTGGCTAAACGTTAAGACCTATCAAAAAACGGCTCCGAAATTATATTAGTTTACATCCACTTGGAAATAAAACCCACTTGGGGCTTGGGGGCGGAGCCTCCAAAGAGCGAAGCGAATACATTTCGATAAAAACAATACTTTCCGAGCTGTAGGAAATATATTTTTAAATGAATGTCTGGGAAGTGGTGTTTTGATTGTTTTGCTCTTTGGTGAATAATTGTGTTTCTGCAACACTGTATATTAATTTGTTTTATATATTACAAGTTTTAAGTATATTTCTTAAGGTTTTTGTAAAGGAGTGAGAAATATATACAGCTCAACCTACAATTTATATCTTAATTCCAAGGATTAAATTAATATTTAAAATGCTTTTTGACATGCATTCAGAAAAAATATTTCTAATATAGTAAGTTAAAGTAATTGTATAGTTTAAAATGACCTCACCCTGGATTTGAACTAGTGCCGGACGGATCGTGTGTTAACCGGAAATACGCTTTCTTGATTGTATAACTTACAGGCACAGACTATTCAGATATACGATATGCTGGCCACACCGGCAGATAGCACACTGGTCCATTCGCTAGAGGCGTCACGACGCTGAGATACCCTGCGTCTCCTGGCTCGGGTGAGGTCGGGTGTTTCCGGAACGTGGCTCAGGTAGTCCACACCTGTTGCCCCAAATACCCCGCTTTCCCCCCTCAGAATCTGATATACCCCGCGGCTCGCGGATGCGTGTATAAGCTCCAGCTACTGACAAGCGTGCTAGGGGAGGCTGCTTTGTATTCATGGATTCATGAGATATATTGTTAGGGGATGTCTGATTTGGGGGGGAGGAGGCTTAGATTAGATTGAATTTCGAAAGGGAAAACATAGCTCGCACTGAAACATGTTACTGCTTAATTAAGTGTAAACATTTTGGTAAAGTTCAACATTTTCTACTGACCCGCTTCAGTGGTTGAATGGTCTAAGGCGTCACTCTCGCAATAGACTGGACTGCGAAGGATGCAGAGATTGTGGTTTCTAATCCCGGTCGGGTGTACTGAGGGTGATTTTCACCAAATGATTTTCTATTCTCCCTCAGTGAAAATAGAGGTACATTTCCTCTTCATTCTACCTTTATCATCCTTAACCTCTTAGCATAATTAGTACAAAAGTGCGTATAGTCTGAAAAGGTATTAAGACGCGGTGATAAAATAAAACAAACAAAAACTATACAGACGCATCATAGGTTAACACATGTATTATGAAGAGCAGAGGTGAGGTTTTGTATATGAGTGCATGCACACGTGGAACATCGAATATTTTAATAGAATTTAAGTTTAATTAGTTAATCTTTATAAATCTATGCACGATGGATTGTCGATTAACCGAGGCTAACAGTACCAAGGTGGTCTCTGAAGGCAAAAGACTCGAATAGCGTATAACACTATAAAATACATTAAACTACATTTTATTACACTTAAAACATTTTTTAAAAATCACGAAATATCGATGAGCTTCAGCCATAACGCTCAGTGACAGACAAACTGACTTAGCCAAGTTTAATGGAGAGACAGTAATACTTACAGCGCCACAATAAGTCCAAGCGACAATTTCCTCCACTCTTCAAATCAGGCGGCTGGACCAGTTTAATGTGGATAGTTTCCACGACAATACTCAAGAAACATAAATTGTGCTACCACCTTGGATAATACGTAACCTCGGATAACCAGGACTGTAATGTAACATTTTTATTTCTAAATAAATCACTTTATTCTATAGCATCAATGATGTTATGTTATGCAAATTTGTATCTAACAAGCTTAAGAAGTGAGCTTAGTCGCAAGTTATGTGTGCACGCAGAACCTTTGTGAGCACTTAGAGTTCCACAGCGCATGCGCGAGGTCGGGATGACGTATCTCTATTGAAATATTTAACAGGAGGAATGTACAAACTAGAGATAGGCACTACCAAATGATTTAGAAAAGGGGTGGCAAAACCCAATGCGTACGAAAGATTTTATTTCTTAACTTTTTTCACCACGTCTTAATACCAGTTTAGATTATAAAGTACGGTAGCTAATTTTATTATTATTATTATTATCATCATCATCATCATCAACAACACCGCGTCTTACTACCTGTTCGGGTAATACGCACACCTAGGCTAATGTGTAATGGTAGGGTGATTGTGAGATTAAATGGAGGACCTAGTGTTCAACGTGGGATCCGAACCATGGTGGAGGCCTGGCATTCCACACATTCACAAGTTGTGAATAATACACGTCTTGTCAGAGGTGAAGGAAAGGTTTGGTAATCAGATAAATCTGTGCCGGGACCGAGGATTGGACCCCGGACCCCCAGCATAGAAGTATGACATCTCACCCCTAGAGCGTCAGGTCATCAGCTACTTTTAAATCATCAAATTATTTCACGAGATAAGTTATTCATTAGAAATATTTGCCGTATAACGTATTGGTTGTTATTGTAACCTGTATAGAGGATTTGAAAGACTTTGTTCAACTAAGGGGTGGGCTCTGTGTCTTAGATTTGTAATTTTAATGAAAATGGCGTGAAAAAAAGCTGGTATTTCTAAACAAAATTATAGAAAGATAGAAAAAAAAATGTGTGTATCTTAATGAGACGAATTACATTCCCTTTCATCCGTCATTTGCTTAGTGTTTGTTGAGTAAAGCTAAGCGTCCACTAGGTCGGTAGAGCACAGTGGCGCGCCGTTTGGAAGAAGTATTCTGTCCACTGTACCGCGGCGAGTCGGTTTTGTCCTCTCCATTCTGACCCAGTATGCCAGTCTTTGTGTGAGGTTCACGCATTATTAATAGAGACGGTGATAAATAGTGACGAGGAAGAGTTTATTTGCTGCAGTGGTGGAGGCAGACGAGGAAGAGAAAGCACGAAAACGGAAGATGTGGGTTCACCCAATTAAAACAAAAAGACTTGCCTTTGGAGAACACCATCACCTTTTCCTAACCTGTAATCATTTGCTGGACTGCTTTTTGAAAAGTTCAAAACTGATGGACACCAGTTGACTGGACGGTTGATCTGTTGATAACGTCTCACGTGGTTGACTACGAATCCTTCCGAGGGCATTCGAAGACTCCCGAACCCTATGAATACCAATCCGCTCTGCCATCCATAGGGTCGGTAGAGTGGAGTGGAGTGGCGTAGTGCGGCGTATAGCCTACCTTGTAATGATATGACATCTCAATAATTTATTATTCACTTTTTTATTCATAATTACGATATTTTAAATGAGAGTGGGTAGTAAGATTTATTTGTGTTAAGTTGTTAAGTTGGCGACATCTTTCTACGTCTCTGTCTAAAAAGACAAAGCAGTTTTGTGGACAGAAACGCACCTGGATGACAACACCTTTTTTTTCTTTTGGGAAGCTTTGAGAAGGAAATGTCACTTGATATACCCCTTCAGAGTACGCATCTCTTCACTTCCTTCCTGTCGAGGAGCCGTGTGGGTGGAGTCTATGACATCTTAATCTGTGTTCTAAATCTCACTTGTTGGGAATTCCCATGCGTATAACGCAATAGTTGGGCTTTTATTAAAATCTACAACGTTTGAAATAGCTAGAAAAAAATGTTTAGCTACTTAAAATTAAAATAAATGGTACGGAACTCCACACGGATTTTCTCACTCTATTGTTGGAAAATGGGGATATTTACTCAAAACTTGTAATATATGTGAATCGAAATAATATACACTAGCAAACCTAATCATAAATTGCACTTTACTTATGTAAAACTTTTTTTTTAGTTCCGGTTTTAAATTTTATAATTTGGTTTATAAAGAATTAATGTCCTTTTTTTATGTTTGGACCAATTGGGTCCACAAGGGTCAACACTTCGTATTAAAATTTCAACTTCCGATTAACACTTTCGACGTTTTATTAGGTGTTGCAAATCTTCATGCCATCGCATTGGTATTAAATTCATCATTTGTAAATTTTGACCAATAAAAAATGTAAATATTGACTATTGAGTCTAAAATGGATATATATCATTGTTGTACAAACATTTCTCCTAAGAGGTTGCTTTAAAATTTAAGTTGTATCTCTTTACAACTAAAGCTCACAAAATTGTATTAATATATTTGCCAATATCTCAGAAACTGTTGGATTTATAAAAATATATTTCATATAAAAGTTTTTTATTTTTTATAGTACTGCAATTTTGCTACGATAAGTTATTTAGTATCTCAAATAGTTGTGGAGATACGGAAGTTTCTGCGTGGTCTAACGTGCTACTCTCACAGTAGACAATATCACCGATGACGTGGAGGTCGAGGTTCAAATCTCAGTTGGATGTACTGAAGGTGGTTTTTCAAAAATTGTTTTCCGCTCTCCCTACAGGCAAATGCAGGTACACTTTCCAAAAGTGAGATTAGTAAATAAGCGTATAGCCTGAACGGATAATAAAACTGGTGCCAATAAAAGTATCACTACCGGCTGGATTTTGGAAATAAAAGTTGCCAGCATCGATACAAACCCCAGTCTCTACATTCCTGGATCTTCATTTTACAAAATTATCGTAGATTCTAATTGCGTATCCCCAAAGCACGTTTGGTTAGTCAAATGGGAAACCATGTGTGTACTGTACATCTACCTTCCTGACAGAGCCGAGATAGTTGTTGCTCCATCTGGGCGAGCTACGTATTCAAACAATGGCCTATATTTGTTTAGCTTGTGAGCTTATAGTTGCATCTATACCAGGTTCCACGCTATGAATAGTCCAAAGCAGAAACAAAGTAGAGCTGAACAACGTTGATAATGGACGCTACCTTCAATCAAAATCATCACGTTTAAAAGAAATCTAAATGCGGGATTAAAATAGTGTGATTTCATTTTATTTATTTATTATCACAGTGTCTTACCACCCATTCAAATTATACGCCTATGTATTAATTACACTAATAGCTTAGGAATTTGGAAGATTTAATTGCAACGAAGTACACCCGTATTTTCTTGGAAGAAGAAGAATGAAAAATAATTTAGGAAAAAACACCCTCAATACACCCAACAGTGATCGAATCCCGATATCCCCATCTTCGGAAGTCTAATCTGTAATCTAACACCTGAGTAGCGCGTTAGACAAAGCATCCTCTGAAGCGGATGTCATCAAAGTTAATAAAGATTAGGTATTAGGTAAGTAGCTTAGAATAAATACATCCTAATTAGTGAGGGGATAGTTAAAACCTCAGTAATAATTCACATGTGTAAGACAATCCCTATAACACCCATCCCAGATTCGAACCGTGAACACCACAACAAAAGCATTCCAGTTTATTAGAGCACACTACCATCTGTTCAGGTATTTACACAATTAAAAAAATCTTAAAACTATATTAGTTTTATAAGTGATGATATATGTACAAATACATTAATTACGCTAATGGAATACGGATGAGAAAGGTAGATTTTTGGTACGGAATGTACTCGTATATTCGTGTATAGTGAGTGATAAACCCAGTTTTACTCGTACACCCGACTGAGAATCAAACCCCGATCCCCGTACCACCAATGAGCCAATCCAACACGAGAGTGACATGTTAAACCATGTGGTTTTCCTATATTGTGGAGCTCAAGAGTTAAATACAATCCAGAAATACTGAGAGTGGGTCAAATAGCTGCATCCCAACCCTACCTCCATGCAAATGCGTGTACCTACTGCTCTAATTACGGCAAAGCGATCAACTTAATGTTCACGTAAAGTAACGAGACGTTAAGTTTATCGTGCTTTCAAATGGAGCCCATCACGGCGCTGTTAACCTAGCGTTAACTTGACGTTCACTAAATTTAAGAGTTGTTCTAGGGAGAGCGTTAATGTTATGTGAACGTTAAGTGAAGAGTACCACGTGTTCTAGCCAGCCAATCATGTTGCAAGCAGAGTCAACACGGCTATTTAAGTACTTCATTGGTTTTTATGTTATGCAAATTACTTCTTCGGTAGTGTTTGTTATTATTAATATTATTACTACTACTATTATTAGCACCGCGTCTTACTACCCGTTTGGTTTATACGCACTTACGCTAATTTGTAATGGTAGGTTGATTGTGAGATGAAATGTAGGATCTACAGTTTAACGTGGAATCCGAACCACGGTGGAGGCCTGGCATTCCTGACATTCACAAGATGTCTTGTCAGAGGTGAAGGAAGGGTTTGGCAATCAGATAAATCTGTGCCGGGACCGAGGATTGAACCCCTGCCGCCAGCACAGAAGTCTGACACCTTACCCCTAGACTACCAGGTCATCGAAAGTGTTTGCCTGCGTCTTGCAAACGCCAAAATGTCTTAAATAGGCCTGTAAGCAGGATTTTTTAAAGGGGGTCAATAATGTGTTTTTTTTATGACTAGGTAAAATAAGCTGGCCTACAATACAATAAACTAATATATGATATAGTTTTGGTGACACATAACATATTATTATTGCGATGTTTCCTTAAGTAAAACGAAACCATTTAACTATTTGTTTTTAATGGGGCGGTAAGAAATGGAGGGATGGGAAAAAAACACAAAATCATTCGCAGCCCTAGACAATGCATGCATCATCGATACTAATAGTTTGTCCTAGTTTGTCCAAGATAAACATTAAACTTCAGGGTAGAAATCATTACGTGGGATTCTTACAAATATCGCTTCTCGCTGAAATACAATACTGGAACAGTTTTTGTTCTCGTCTGATTATATTGATATTGTTTTATCTAGTGTATTATTTCTCAATGAAAGGGTGGGATTGAACCTCATAACCCCTCCCACCCCTACCCCCGTGCGTATGACCCTGGTCGCATCCTTTTAACACACTTTATTTCGTAGCTTCAATTAAGCTTATATTGCAAATACTAATTGCAGCATAATTAGACCTAAATGCTTGCATTTTATTTTAGTGGAATTTTTTTTTCAAACAGTATGAATTAATTGTATATGTTTTGCTCTAGTAGGTACGTCACATGCACACGAATCATACATTAGTTTCCTCGCATTATATGAACGTCAGGTGAACCTTAAGGGACAGTTGCGTTACTAGAACGTTAATTGGATTTTGATCCAGACATAAGTATTACCTTACTCACATTTACCGCATTAGTGTAATAATTGGAATGGCCAGACGTGTAGCGAGACGTGGAGTACGTGGACAAAATTGTCACGGTAAAATGTAAGTATCTTGCAACGATTTAAATAAGTCAAATGAATGGTTTATACAGTGGATTCTACTAATGGTGCTAAACTTTGTGCCACACAAATATTATTTCTAATACGTTTATATAATTAATCTATTTGAGGTATTAACGTGCACTTTCTGAACTGACTGACTGTATCAGCACATGAGAATATCTATGAGTGAGAGAGAAAGAGCCTACCAATTTGGCCGGTAAAGGTATTTCCACACACCTTCCAGGGTTATTTTACATTACACAATCGGCATAGGGCCAACGGCTTGATTCCCCTCTAAAAGAAATTATGTTACGGGTTTTTATCACTCAAGATAAATCCGTTGACCCCGGCTTGGTTTGAACTCACGAACATCGTGTTCTGAAGCGAGCACTTTACCTGAAGTGAGCCTAGGTCAACTTTCTACTAATTATTCAAAGGAAAAGCATATACATATTATGTGTTTGTGAATTTTTTGAAACTATATCAAGCAGATATAATCATTTTTCTTTCTTGTGAATAGCCTGATTAGTTTGGGGTTAGTCTATTGTGTGGTTTGTCATTCCTAGTCGATTAGTGTCATAATGGCGTCACCTAATTGAAGGAACATGTCTTCGTATCACAGCAATCATGAGAAAAACAATTTTTTAGCTTAAAAAAAATCCTCAATTTTCGAAATTTCATCTGTGTAGCCTAAATTATTTTTTTTCGACACGTTTTTTCAATTTATTTTTATCGCCGCGTCTTATTATCCATTCGATGTACAAACTTGTATACTATTTGTAGCATTCAGCGACATGAGTGTACAAATAAAAGAAATTAAACTCACCCCATCATACTGCAGCTGATGTCAACAGGGAACACTAACGCGAGTTACTATCAAAACACAACTACTCAGCCGCGCGTTGGATATNCCGATTGCGCAATCGTTTCTATGCCAAAGATCTTAGTGACAAAGATATTTTGTTGTGAAGATGTTCTACTCACCTCTATTTTAGGAGGAGCTTTGGACTGAAAAGAACCTTCTCGATGTATATTCTCATGCGCGTGGGTAATTCCCAAATATTCCATCTGTGTCCCCCACCCCCTTTTTTTTCGTTCTTTTTCTGGTTTGCGGTGAATATATAGTGGCGTCTGAGCGATCAGACGTCATCTTGGACGTGATCATATTGGGAGCAGGAGAAGCTCTAGCTTTCGAGTAATATAAAATGTAAGGTCAAAATTTCCTTTCGGCTTCATTAATATTTCTTATTTATATCATGTAAACTTCTTATTCAAAACTCTTGTTCGGTAATTTAATATTAAATTTGTAATAATTGAAAATACGCTTGACTTCACTTCTAAGTCGATTAGTTGCTCGATCGAGACATCTATATCGATCGTCGATCTTATTTTTGTTTTTCGATAATAAAAAACTATCGACTATTAACTTTAGGATGTCTACGATATGTTACCATTGACAAAAGAGTAGATTGTGAATCTCATGAATATTGTATTATTCGGTCTTTTGATAATAAATTTAAATATGTTTATGGGTTCAGTAAAGCTTCTAAAATTAAATTATAGTTCTTTATCCATGACGTCGTAACGTTAACCTTTGCAATTTATTGTTATGACTAAATGGTATAATTGTTAATAAAAAAAAGGATGGAAAGTAAATAATTTATTTGGGTAGAATTCATAATAAATGTTTTGTGGCTGGTTAAATTATTGTATAGGTCTATATTCTAAATGTTTAGGAGAAATACTTTTTATGACTATCCGACTAAGGATAACTTACTTAATGATCTATTTTCTTGTAACACATGAACTCGTGACTAATTTTCTAGATATTGTTTTTTAAGTGATCATTGCCATTTTACTGTATTGGGTTAATTGATCATAATGGCGATCTTACTAAAATATATTCAAATATGTTTAGTAATATAAATCATGCTGGTTAACCCTAAATATATACGTATATATATTGCTTGCATACGCTTATGATGTCTCAAATATTTCGTAAATGTCAATTTTGTCACGTTACATCAATTAAATATTTTCTCAAAGGATTGATTGCCTGTTAAATAAATACCAACTTGAAAATATTTCCTATTCTTAGTAATAGCTTTAATCCACCATATCCTAGATATTTTATTTTATGTTGTGTTATTGATCGAGTCTTTATTTTGGTGTAGCTTTTTTTAGAAATTAATCTTCGTTCTTTTAACTATCTCTGGAGATAGACCGTTCTCTTATTAATCTCCGCAACGGGTGGGAGTGGCGGGGTCTGAGTTTTGAATGTTTGTCCACAGACAATCAAAGCAAAGAACTCCAAACACTCGCTCCTATTGCCCCTTTTAGCCCCATTATATTGTTGTCATATTTGGACCCCCTGTATTCTTCTTAATCTTGTTAAGGAGGGTTCATATTAAAGCATGTATGTGGGAGGTAGGATATAAGTTAATATACCGGCATTTTAGTGGAAGTAGAAAGTAAGCCATTTAATTTTTTTTAAATCAAACAACCTATCAGGATATAAACCTACAGTTCCTACCATCAATGACCCAGACTACCACACTAGTGACGCCTTGGACAATAATACCATCAAAGATTGTTTAAACCCATTTTACTATCAGTATAAGCTTAAAATAATGTGGTAGAGATTAGAAAGGAAAACTTTATAGGAAATACACCAGCATTTGCATGGAAAAAAGAGTAGAAAATCCCTTAGGAAAACCACCCTCAATACGCCTATTGGTAATCAATCCTCGGCCTCCCATTCATCAGATAACCGTAATAGATGAGCCTGACATCTACTCTGCATGTCCACTGATGTGGGTTAACCCCTTCTTCAATAAAGTGTGACTTGTAGAATTTGTCAACGCTTTAAATGAAGTGGGACTTTTGGAAGTTGGCGACGCAACCCAACGTTCCAACAAGCAGCCCCTGATCGTTATTAGATAATGAAGGGTACAAGGGAAAAACGAGGAAAGTCACAATAGGAGCAACATTTATATCTCCAAACACATAAGGGCCAAGTAAATACATTTTTTTATTGGTTTAAATATAGCAGATACCTCTTTTAACCATAATATAAAATGTATTAGAAAGGTCTTATAATTGTATATCATATGTCAGCACTTATTTTATTTAAAATGGTAATTTCCATCTTTCTCCCCTGTACTATTATAACACATTCCTTTGTGCGGGATCCAGTGATAATCTGGCCACGCTAACAACTTACCGCGCTTTTCCGCTTGATATGATCTGCGGGTGGCCTCGTTAAGGAGGGGATTAGTTAAAAAACCGTTAACATGCTGACGGATTAAATTTTACTGTAAATTAAAAAGGTGTGTTTTGGCAATTTATATATTAGGTTCATAGATTTATTAACTCAGCGTTTGAAAAGAAGGCTTTGTGAAAAGTAAGTCGAGTGTATATATTTGTTTTATGGTTACTGTTTCATATTATCGTTATTCTGTCTGTTGCAGATCCTTTCTAGACCCGCAGCCTTTGATGTAGAAAGTATGTCTACTTCTAATCAGAACGTTAACAGAAAAAAACTATATGTTGTTAAATTAAGATTGTTGATTTTTGTTTGTCGTTCCTTATAATAAATTAACCTTAACCAGTGGACACGTGGACAAAGACGTCAGCTTCATCCGTTACGATTAATCAGTTGCTCGCTACTGTTATGTGGTCTTCTAAGATTCTAAGACACATTGCATTAGTAATAGATTGATCAGCAGCCAAAGAGGATATCGGGGTTTGGATTTAAGTTGGGTGTACTGATGATGGTGATTGTTTTCTTAAATGAAGAGTATAAGGTAAGACGTAGGAAGGTCAATTTTTTAATATAGAATGTTCTGATATCTGTAAAACAATCAAAATATCTTAATATTGCCGTTTAAATTATGGTTAAAAGAGGTTTCTGTTATAATTAAATTGAGTTAGTGCTGCTATCTGTTAGAAAATCACGATACCTTTTAATGTACTTTAGATTATGGCTAAAAGATATCTCTGTCATATTTGAATTAATTAAAAAAGTATTTGCTGGGGTATTTATTAGGTTAGAGATATAAAGATTGTACTAAAAATGTGTGTGATGTACTTTCCCTATTTTTCTCTTGTACCCGTCAAATGGTTTCCAACTCTCCCTCCATGAATATTCAAGTATATTTATTATATATCTACCATTCTCATCCTTGCCTCATGGGTGTATATTTACAGATAGCCTTGATGGGTAGTAAGACTTGGACCATGGATAAAAAAACTAGGGTTATATTCCTATAATTTACATTATTTGATAAACCTATTTCCCGTAGTTTAAATTATGAGAAAACCACTTAAATTATTTAAAAAAACAGCTAACTACTCATTTTAAAAGTCAAAGATCCAGGATGTCGGCAAAAATAGTAATTTTCTACAAAAACCGAATGTTCGTGCAGTGGCTCACCTTTGAAATCAAACTATGTATACGTCACCCTGGAAAAATACAATAACAAACATTTAATATAAATTGCAGAATTTGCTGAACAAGCCACACACAAGTTGTTTTATAACAGAACAATGCTCATGGACGTAGCCTACCTGTGACGTCATGGCAGGTTACGATAAGTTTTCTCGTGTTAATATGTTTACTTTTTGTTCCGCGCGTTTTAAAGATAAAAAAGTTGAAACAAAAACTATAAGTTACATAACTTAAATAATTCTAAAAATAGTCTGGCATTGTCATAAATTTATTATTTTTATCTTGAAGTAATCTTTCTTTATTTTTTTTTATAAATCATCTACAACGTAATTGGATGTGATTCTTCAGTACAAAGCAAACTGTGTCGGACACATCCTCAGAACGAATGGTCTTCTGCATGACGTCATAGAACAGGAGGTTGAGGGAAAGAGGAAACTAGGAAGAAGGATTTGAATACTGGATAAATTGAAGTAAACAAAAAAAAACTGGAAGTAGAGGACACGGCATTTGTCGTTTAGGTTTACTGACAAAAGAAATGGACCTATCGTAAGATAGAATACCTAATAATAATAATAATAATAACATATATTATTTGGTTTAGTTACTATAATGGCTTGTAGGAATCTTCTTGCCAGGAAGTATATTAAAAAATCCGTGGTAGCATACTTATATCTAGAATAGGAATGAATATAAAGGTAATCTTAAAAAACATATCAAGTTTTTCAAGGCACAAATCAAATCGTATAGTGAATATATAAACTCGTCACAGGAAGAGGGTAAGTGCTACCAGTGGATAAAAAAAAGGGTCTCAAATGATGAACAGTTCCTTTTACTCCTTTTTTTTTCTTTATTTATTTTGTGTATTGGTGTCTTGGAATGTTATCGTTTAGAGTGCTTGGGTGTGGCATGTTAAGATGTAACCCACCTCGCAAAATAGCTTTGAAACCCCGAAGTAGGCAACGTCATTAATTTAAAGTTTTAAAAATTTGTGTGTATCATAATTATTGAGCCATCTCAGCGTGGTTTAAGAACCAGATAGGTCAGGGTGATAAGGATGACTTAGAGAAATATCCAACCTTATAATAGTTTTTTAAGAGCCATTACCTACTACCTATTCGGGCTATACGCTTGTGCCCTTATGAAAATTAACTATTGAAAACCAATAGTATTTATGGAATACTATTGAATTTTAATAGTATTTTAGAATTACTATTGAA